>JBCNYH010000003.1:665513-675547 GCA_039654325.1 Tandanus tandanus
AGGTACAAAAAACCACTAACTCTGTGCAACTTTTCCTCAATATCACAATCAACTTCTTGAAAGAAAAAGAAATTGTTTTTTGTTTTTGGGTGGAGGGTCCCCACCCATTTTTCTCTCTCCACCCCCCCCCCCCCCGTCTCTATCTCCCCCCCTTTATCTCTATCTCTCCCCCCCCTCTCAATCTCTTCTCCTCTCCCCATCTCTCTCCATCTATCTCTCTCTCCCTTTCTCTTTATCTCTCTCCCCCTTTTCTCTCTATCTCTCTCCCCCTTTCTCTTTATCTATATCTCCCCCTTTCTATCTCTCTTTCACCTCTCTCCCCCATCTCTCGCTCTCGCTCATCTCTCTCCCCCCCTTTCTCCCTCCCCTGCTTTCTTTCTATCTCTTCCCTCCCCTCTCAATCTCTTTTCCTCTCTCCCCTATCTCTCCCCCCTCTCTTTCCCTCTCTCTCTCCTCTCTCTTTCTCTCTCTCTCTCTCCTCTCTCTCTTTCCTCTCTCTCTCCAGGCAGTAGTGGGCTATTTTGATATTTTTTTTGACCGAGACTGCATGAACAAGGTGAGTTTGCGTAACAGCAAAACCAATTACAATTACACTCTCATGCTTTACCTGTCACACTCGAAGCGTTGTTTTTTTTTTAAACACACACTCAGCATCCGCCTTCCTCCTTCAGCCAAATAGAACTGAAATAAAACTGCTTTTGAGAGATGGTACATTCACAGAATTTCATATTTTACCACATGCACTGCTTTATAATATAAGCGCTAGTAAAAATATTCACCTTTCAGAATGAAAATCTTTGGACGCACACATGCTCTGTCTAACATGAAGATGAAGTTGAACTTGTAATGATGTAATTAGATCCCAGCGTTAGACCTATTGGAAGGTTCCTGTCTATGTTAATGTAGTGATTATCGTAATATTATTTTACTTTATTACAATTTTTAAAGCTCTCAAATGTCTAGTAATAATATCATGAATAATATAAAGCTCACACAAAAGGTAATAGTGGAGGCCCACACTTTAGAGAGATTGGAATAGCATTGATCTGATTTTTTTGTTTCACGAACATTGTGTCCGTCTGTCTGTACGTGTATACCTGGTATATCTGATATTTCTCATGCCAGTATACAACAGTCGTAATGAGAATAAATATCTGAGTGATGGTAACGGCTTCTACTCTATCTTCCCCTCCAAAATGTTACTTGTTTCAAGTCATAAAATAAAATACACTTTTATAATAAAAGAAAATATTTTTTAATAAAATAAAATACAATTTTTAAACAAAATTATATACACTTTTTTAATAAAATAAAGTACACTTTTTAAATGAAATAAAATTAAAAATTTTAAATTAAATGAAATGCATTTTTAATAAAATAAAAAAAAAATCATTTTTAAATAAAATAAAATTAAATACCCTTTTTAAATAAAATAAAGTACACCTTCAAAATGAAATCAATTACACTTTTTAAATAAAACACGTTTACTTTTTAAGTAAAATAAAATACATTATTAAATAAAGAAACATACCCTTTTCAAATTAAATTAAATACCCTTTTTAAATAAAATAAAGTACACCTTTAAAATAAAATAAAATACACTTTTTTTACTAAAATAAAATACACTTTTTAATAAAATAAAATAAAATACTTTAATGAAATAAAATACACTTTTTAAATAAAATGAAATACACTTTTTAAATATAATAAAATTCCCCTTTTTAAATTAAAAAAATACACTTTTTAAAGAATATACATTCACTCTTTAATGAAATAAATTACATTTTTGAGTAAACTGGAATACACTATTTTAATAAAATAAAATACACTTTTAAAATTAAACAAGTTTTCTTTTTAAATTAAAATAAAGTAAAATACCTTATTAAATAAAATAAAATGCACATTTTAATAAAATAACATACACTACTTTTTAATAAAGTAAAATAAAATACACTACTTTTTAATAAAGTAAAATAAAATACACTTTTAAATAAAATAAAAATATACTTTTATTTTTTATTAAATAAAACAGGCTTTTTAAATAAAATTTAATACATTTTTAAATTAAAATAAAAAAACACTTTTGTAAATAAAATAGAATACAGTTTTATAATAAAATTCACTTTTTCAATAAAATAGAATGCACTTTTTTTACGTGTGGCTCACAGTTTTACATTTGCGTCATTTGGTAGATGCTCTTATCCAGAGTGACGTATATTTTATCTCATTTATACAACTGAGCAGAGGGCCTTGCTCGGGGGCCCAAAAGTGGTGGATAGGTGTGACTGGGCCTGGAACCCCAAACCTTCCAATCAGTAATCCAGATCCTTACCCACTGACCAACCACTGCCCCAATTTTAAACATTTTTCTGTAAAGCCTACACTTCCACAATGAACAAGCCCACGGTGATGGTGGAAGGAAAAACTCCCTCAATCGACATGAGGAAGAAACCTAGAGAGGAACCAGGCTCAAAAGGGAAACCCATCCTCATCTGGGTGAAACCAGATAAAAATCCAAACCATAAAGCAGAAACTTCACTATAGTTTAACATCTAAATGTGAATTGGAATAATCCAGTATTATGGCTATTTCCAGGTGATGTTCTCCACGTCCCCTCAGTGCACCAAGACTCACTGGAAGCAGACAGTCTTCTTTCTGGAGAATCCGATCCCCGTCCAATCAGGTTTGTGAAACAGGATTAAAATAATTCCGTATTTTTGTTTGCTTTACAGAAACACAGAGACAGATACATGAACCTGAATCACTGCACACTGACCACAGTTTTTGAAAAATGTGCCCTGAAAAAAGATAAACATGTACATTTACACACTTATTAAAAATTAATGTGAAAAAGTTATTTTTAAATGATTTAATTTATTGAAAGAAAAAAAATTGCCTGGGGTGGAAGACATTTTTTCACACTAGCGATACAGACTCATTTACCGGTGACCTCAGCAGTCACCTGAACCAACAACCTGGATTCTTCAGGTAGGCAAAACTATTTTAAGGTGATAAGCAATATGCTGGTTATCTGTTGTGTCCCAGGGTGCACAAAGCATTTTGTTAAAGGTTCGAGCATCCATTTCTACCCATTTCCAAAGATAGCAGCAATTAAACTGGAAAATTTAGTTACAACCGGCCCTGAATGAGTCTTACATTTCACTACTTACTAACTTGTGTGTCTTTCTGAGTTTTATTTTTTAAAAACTGCTACTGTATCCTTAACAAAACCTGGAGAACTTTCCAATGGTAGTTTTCCCCAGAGATTAAACTCTACTAGTGATTAACACATCCCATAAGGTTAATGCGCATTTTTTAATTTGTGTTTTCCAATTTGAGTTTTTAAGTGATAGAGAGGCTGAGTGCTTATCACATATTAGATACTTGTGAAAGTCCATGATATAAAACCTGAACATGTCCGGAGTGATGATAATTATATTTTCAGCGAATTGTTTGTGTAAAGTCCACAGTAGAGTATTAGATAGGCTTATTGTAAATACCTGGAAAGTACACATGCAGCACTTAGCCTACTAACTTCCTCCTGAGACATCCATGATTGGCTGGCGATTGATGTAATTGACAGGGAGGTGAGCGTATGCCATCTCTTTCTCCCATGAGGGCTCGTCCAATTAGCTCCCATGGACCTCCGGCCGCAGATGGCCTGAATTCAAACTTATGATCTCCAGGTTGGTATCACGCACCTTGTCGTTATGCCACTTGGGAGTCTTCCTAAAACAAGAAAAGCATTTAAAACATGATGGTTATGGACCCTCACAAATCTTATGGTAATGTACTGGTATATTATTTAAGAAGTCAGCAGTTAAAAGCACCTAAACACAAGCAGTGCTAAAATACAATAAAGTTTCAATAAATTCAGAAACGAATGAAAAGTTGGAGGAAGTTACCGACTCCCTGCGCAGTGAGATGAAAGGTCTGATCAGACACTGTGTGGATCTTTTCCAAATGCACTTACAGCAGTGACGGTGTTCGGAGGCTGGAGAAACAGAGTCGTGTTGGAAACAACTTCCCATGAAATAGAAAATATGACTACAAGCACATAAAGGAAGAATACACAGTCTTGGATGTGTTGATCATGGTCACTCAGCGTTCCTCTTTTATAAACATCTCTGCTAAACCTCCTGTTCTGCTACAGAAATGCTCAAAAGAAATGCTAATCTTGCTAACATATGTTTATTTAATCTAATATGTCTGTTATAAAGTCTGGCCCCTCTCCAGGAATTTGGTTCCAGAACCTCTGCATTGCTTAGAGTTGCTTAGGGTCTCGCTGGTACCGATATATCTCCTGCACCAGCTCAGGTTTCTCTCTGACCATTCAGAGTCTCCAAAGGGAAGCTGTGTTCAGCTGGGGAGAAAAACTTCTAACTCAGACTGGGGATATTTTGGACTGGTGGAAAGAGCACTTTGAGGAACCCTTGAACCCAGTTGACATGAGTCTGAAGACTCGGGGGATAGCTCGCTCATATCTCTGGCAGAGTTTGCTGAGGTAGTGGCAAGTCGCTGGGTGTGGATGAGACTCACCCAGACATGCTGAAGGCACTCAACATGCCTGTTGATTGTCAGACGGGGATGGGGGTTCCAGTTTCCAATTGTGCTACGTTGCTGTTAAAAATGACCCCTCGGTGTAATTCTGAATGGTTGTGTGTGTGTGTGTGTGTGTGTGTGTGTGTGTGTGTGTGAGTGTGAGTATGGGCCCTGTAATGGGCTGGAAAGCTGTTCATGGTGCACCCTGCCTTCACCCAGAGTTGGCTTAGTTAGTCTCCAGCGTCCGTACGACCTGAGTAGGATTAAACAGATTGAAATAATGAATTAATAAATGAATGTTTCTTCCAGTCCAGTGGATGTGATGAAACAGTTATTCTATTCGATCTGCTAAATGTTTCTTACTTGCTTCTTTTAAATAAATAAGTGTAGTCTTGTCTTGTGTCTCGTCTCTTTTTTTAGAGGAATAATTGTGGTTAAGCGGACATTTGCGTTCCCCTCAGCCGCCTGTCCTGACTGATGATAAGTGTGTCTTATCGTAATAGGAATCGGGAAAATGTCATCTGATGTGCAGATGGATGAGGCGCCACTCGGAGATTATAAACAACATTTGGCCTGAGATAAAAATTCTGTTAGGTCGTCCATATTTGTTTTGACTCTGCTGATAATGGCACAGAATAGAGGGGTTGTGTGGTGTGGCTGGATGTTATTGCATATTCTAGCACTGTAGATAATATGTGCCAAGTGTCATGAACGCCGTATCTGCTCCGACCATCACTTTTGATTTTAAAGCAAGAGGAAGGGGAGGGGGGCTGGGTGTGTGAGAGAGAGAGAGAGAGAGAGAGAGAGAGAGAGAGAGAGAGAGAGAGAACATTCTCATGTCCACTTCTGTTACTGCAGCCTACACACACATACACACATGCAGTCAGACTAAGAGTATGAGAGTATTTTTTAAAAATAATTAATTAATTAGTTTGTTTATTTTTTGTTGTTGTTGCTTAAATTGATCCCCACACTGGGAATCACACTGACTGCATTGTGCCAGGTGTAAAGTTTGGTGGAGGGGGGTTATGGTGTGGGGTTGTTTTTCAGGAGCTGGGTTTGGCCCCTTATTTCCAGTGAAAGGAACTCTGAATGCTTCAGCATACCAAGAGATTTTGGACATTTTCGTGCTCCCAACTTTGTGGGAACAGTTTGGGTACGGCCCCTTCCTGTTCCAACATGACTGCACACCAGTGCACAGAGCAAGGTCCATAAAGACATGCATGAGCGAGTTTGGTGTGGAAGAACTTGACTGGCCTGCACAGAGTCCTGACCCCAACCCAATAGAATACCTTTGGGATGAATTAGAGTGGAGACTACGAGACAGGCCTTCTCGTCCAACATCAGTGTCTGACCTCATAAATGCGCTTCGGGAAGAATGGTAAAAAATTCCCATAAACACACTCCTAAACCTTGTGGAAAACTTGCCCAGAAGAGTTATAGCTGCAAAGGGCTGACGTCATATTAAACCCTATGGATTAACAATGGGATGTCACTTAAGATCACGCGCATGTGATGGCAGATGCGCGAATACTGAAGGCCCATGAACTGGTACAAGTTCTGAGGTCAAAGGTCAAGGTTGCATGAGGTCATCTCTCAAAAATCTTGTGCAATCTCTGCAGGCTAAATGACCACATGGTTTTGTACCAAACTATCACCAGTTCCTCATTACAAAAAAAAACAGTCATCAACTGGTACAGGTTTTAAGGACATGGGTTAAAGGCCAGGGTCATAGCTCAAGCACACACACCGAAGAGGTTTATGGCAGAGGCACACCAAGTGATGCATTGTGCCAAGTACTTCTGCATTTCATTACATAGAGAGAAAAAGTACAGGGATGCTGAGCGCAAAAAAAAATTCTGACTCAATCGCTATCCCAGTCACCGTGTTTCATATAACATGTGAAACAATGAACTAAAATAAAAAGATGTGACTTAAAAAAGAATCTCGTCATGTAAAAAAAAACATTCACAGGTTCAAGTCATATGAGGTGGTTTTTCCAGACATCATTCATTTTTCAAACCGTTTAATCCTATTAGGGTTGCGGGGAGGCTGGAGTCTATCTCAGCCGACACTGGGTACACCCTGAACAGCTTGGCAGTGTATTGCAAGGTCAACAAACACACACAAAACCATTCACACTCACACCTACGGGCAATTTGGAACAGCCAAAATAGTCCAATGGTAATGTCGTTGGATTGTGGGAGGAAACCAGAGTTCCTGGAGGAAACCCACGCAAGCACGGGGAGAACATGCAAACTCCTCACAGAAAAACCCTCGCCGAACCCAGGACCTTCTTACTGTGAGCTGGACGTACTAACATTTCATCTGAGTGAGAGGTACAAAGAGAGGCACGATAGCTGAAAGTCAAGGTTGAAAAAGAAAGTGCTTATTTGTGCACTCGCTCAGTCATTAACTCCTTGGTTAACTCCAGTCCAGTAGCTCTAGTGTCCCCTTGTCTCCCGTCTCACACTGTTTACACACTGATGGGATTTTATCAGCACTAGCTTGGCTTTTTTACAACTCTCACTAGGTCACACACACACACACACACCCTCTGATTCCCATGTGAGCACACTTCCCAAGAACAGCAATATCCTCAAAGTCGACTCAAAGACGTCTCTCCTCTTGCTGTGCCAGGTGTCCTAAAACTTATACACTAAGACATTTTTACTTTATTGAAGGCCTCTGTTTTTCCTTCCTTAAAGATTCAATATTCTACCCATTATCAGACCTTTAGTTTTCATTTCGGTCATCAGTGGAGCACCAAAGTAAGATTTCTAATCCAAATGACTGGTGGAGCGAACACACCCATTCACTGATCTTTCGTGTGGCACCAACTGGTATATAACATGTCAGATCCTTGTTGTTGTATAATAGGGCCGAACGTTAGATTACGTTGCCTGAATGATGTGTTTACGTTAATACTACTAATAACATTACTACTGTCATGACATTAGTTACTGTCATTAGACAAGAAATTAAAATTTAAAAACGTACCTCTTTTGAGTCTTCATACACATGCATGCTCTGTCTAACTAGAAGATGAAGTTGAACTTTTAATGATCTAATCAGATCCCGGCGTTAGACCTAGCGGAAATTTTTGCTCACAGTATCTTCCGCGTAGCTCATGCGAAAGGTATCAACTCCACAGTTCTTCAGGATGCTGCTTCCCCACATAACCCTGAAACACTGGCTTTGAGCGTGTGTGCTGGACGATCTGTTTGGCTTCCTCCTCCCATTTATGGTCCTTCTACTCTCTGTTCTTACTCTGCTCTGATTGGTCGCCTTTCTGAAGTGGGTCGCCTTCCCTTTCAGTGTGCTGGGGGGCAGACCGGGATACGTGGAAGTACTGCTGTGCATGGGGGGGCAGTGCGGCCCAGAAGGCCAATCACACCATGATGCACTAGAGAGCTCAAAAAAAACCTTTTGTTTATGCCCACTTAAAACAGCTCAGAGGGAAAACATAAACCAGCACTAATCTTGTTGTTTAACACTACCGTGTCATCTAACACGGCTATTCACCACTGTAACAATATTTATTGTCAAAAAAGTAGAGAAGGTAAAATATCTTCCCTTTAAAGCAGTACACATTTAGTCACTTTGGATCTGATATCAGTTCAGTGTTACAGACCTTGATTAGTTTAATATTCCTGCTCATAGATAATGCCCCTTTTTTTTCACAACACTACCAGCAATTACAAATAGAAATAAATAAATAGATGAAATCCACTGTCACCCTTACAGAAGTAATGGCAGGCTGTTCTGCTTACTTTCTTGTAGCAAAAGGTCTATGATGTTAATGCAGTTAAAAAATAAGCTATAGTGTAATAAGTATAATTCCCCACAGTGCTATGTAAAAGTATTGTAGCCTATATCTTGCTGTAATTCACATAAAAACACAGATAAACACTTTCAAAATGTAATTCCAAGTGAGATTCAACAAAAAGCACATCAAAATCAAATTCATATCTAGTCTTCCTTGTTACTTCTGTGCGTAAAACTTCGGTACTATTCCATAATAATGCAGAAATTATGTCTGATCATGATCCATGTAGACCTGTGTGATGAGGAGGTGTAAATATATCAGGTGTGTGTTACGCGGCATGTGATATGGGCTGTAATGGCTAATAACCTAATATTGATTGAGTGCGCTCCTCTGTAGGGGGTTATCATCCCTACTGCTTTCGACCAATCAGAACATAGTATTAGTGAAGAATGACTCCTGTTCTAGAAGTACATCTCCGAGTGCTAATGAGAAAGGAGGTGGTGTTATTTAATATATTTAACAGACGCTGACAAACATCCTGTGAGGAAAAATCCTGGCAGGAACTCCTCATGCTCGAAGCTCTGTCAATTAAATCACCTTCATCTGTCATGCTTTAGTTTATTTGCACGGATCATTAAAACTTAAAAAAGTTCTCTCCAGGGTCCTCACGTCTCCTGGAGTAACTTGGACGTCTGTTTAACCCCACACCTCCCCACACACCACCCATCCCCACAAACCACACATCCCCACACACTACAAATCTCCACACACTACACATCACCACACACGACCCTTCCCTACACCCTACACTTCCCCACACACTGCACTTCCTCACACACTGCCCTTCCCCACAACCTACACTTCCCCACAACCTACACTTCCCCACACTTTACACTTCCCCACATACTACACTTCCCCACACACTACACATTCCCCACCTCACACCTCCCCACACACCACCCATCTCCACAAACCACACATCCCCAAACACTACAAATCTCCACACACTACACATCACCACACACTACCCTTCCCTACACCCTACACTTCCCCACACTACATATTCCCACATGCTACCCATCCCCACACGCTACACATCATCACACACCACAGTTCCCCACAAACTACACATCCTCACACACTACACTTCCCCACACACTGCACTTCCCCACACACTGCACCTTCCCACTACACATCCCCACACACTACAATTCCGCACACACTACAGTTCCCCACGTACTACACATCCCCCACACTAGACATCCCCACACACCACACATCCCCACACACTACAAATCTCCACACACTACACATCACCACACACTACCCATTCCCACGCACTACACATCCCCACAGCCTACACGTCCCCACACACTACACTTCCCCACACTACATATTCCCACACGCTACCCATCCCTACACGCTAGACATCCTCACACACTACACATCCCCACACACTGCACTTCCCCACATACTACACTTCCCCACATACTACACTTCCCCACATACTACACTTCCCCACACACTACAGTTCCCCACACACTACACTTCCCCACACACTACACTTTCCCACACACTACACATTCCCTCAAACTACACATTCCCCCACCCCACACCTCCCCACATACTACACTTCCCCACGTACTACACATCCCCACACACTACAAATCTCCACACACTACACATCACCACACACTACCCATTCCCACGCACTACACATCCC
>JBCNYH010000003.1:701663-713016 GCA_039654325.1 Tandanus tandanus
ACAAAAGCGCATAAACACGACAGGGAGAAGACACACAAGCTCAGAGGGGGATAAAGACGCAAAGAAAAAACACACACACACACACACACACACACACACACACACACACACACACACACACACACACAACCTAAACCTTAAACAACTTAAAACCCACCCAGTGCAGCTAATAAGTAATGTGTATAAGTACAATACCGACATACAAAAACTCATTCACAAAAACTATACACTCTATACCTGCACTGAGACACACATGCACAATAAATCACTTAGGTGTCCACTTATAAAGCACCTACAACCTACACGCACACACTCTCACTCACACACACACACACACACACACACACACACACACACTGCAGTCCAGGGAGGGGAGTGGAGCAGAATCGTTTACGTCAGAATAACACAGAATGACGCAGAAAGAAGTTCACAGTGATGCATTGCTGTTCTAATGGCTGCACGTGATGTAGTGAAAAAATCCAGCGCATTAATGTTTATCTGGAATTAGCAGAGAGATAATACAGAATAATTAGTATATTACAATATCTCTGTATTAACCCCAGGATTTACAAGGGGCGGGGTTACTGCGATTGAAAATAGAGCTGTTTGAGCTCGTACACAAAACATAAATAAACAAACAAATAAATAATACCTTGACATTCTCTTCCGTCACTTACTGTACAATGTGGTCTCATATCCCACCAGAACAGAATATACATCAATTTAAATAAGAATAAATCTCAGCTTATCTTATCACTATCCGTGAGTCCATACACCAGTTAAAGCTATCCTCCCGTCAGGAACACGAGTCCATTTCTGTCCCTCAGGGTACCACTTTCACTCATACCCCTGGGGCTAATTACTGGACCTCAAGGTAACGATGTCTGCATTTATAAGGCCGAAAAAGGTACTGCCCCAGTGACAGTCACCAGCAGTTGCACCCCCAAAAATACAACAATGTACTTGATTTACTGTAAGTTTCTACCTGCATTTTTATTTCAAATTTAAAACCTCACTTTGTGGATTTTTGTCTTTTATGTGATATTTAATATTATCGAACCTGAGGATTATTTTTTTTTACCTAAATTCAATTTTATTTGTCAATGTTTAAAAAATCAGATTCATGCTATAATAAAGTATACAGCAAGTTATTGTTATTATTCTTATTATTCTTCTTCTTATTATTATTACGATTAATATTAATATTATTAATATTATTATTATTATTATTATTATTATTAATAGGGCCTAATAGTAATAATAATAATAATGATGATGATGATGATGATAATAATGTACCTCATTAATGTAACGCAGTTATAAGAAAGAAAAAATAGTGATACATTAGTGATCTGTAATTTGATATTATGTCTTTGTATTGTGATATTTTATGATATTTACTGGATTTGTGGAGTTTCATCTGAGGTGTGGGTATTTGGCTATTATGCGCAGTGCAGAGACCGTCATTTGTATCACGTTAATAATGTTAATGTCTAAATTTTATTTAGGTGTTCTGTTAATACACTTAAAAAATAGACAAGGCACACTGAAAAAAGGTATAAGACCAAGTTTATTACTGTGCAGTACTAATGGATTGCACAGGCGTATTGGAAGTGCAGCTGCAGTCCAAACTATTATAGAGCGACAGAGTAAAATCCTCATAAAGACATTTATTAATGCATTACTGGCATGGTTCAGCTCTGAAGGCTGGACTTGATGCACTACACATCCGGTAATTTACTTATTTAAACATTTTGTTATTTATTTTTTACTGCTGTTACCTCAACCCCCTTCCCGGGGGTGTTTATATCCCAAAGCCAAAGATACAATGATGTGGCTGAATGAGGTTTAAAGGTGCACTACAATTGCTTTCCCTGAAAGCTAAAGGTACATAATAAAACAAAAAAGGTGCACCAGACAAACTTTTATCTAGAAGAGTTTATGTGTAGTTTATTCATCAGTAGTAAATAAAAAACAGTTCTGCATGATCCAGACTCAGTACAGACCCGGAAACTCATTTTGCTTTGAAAAACGTGTCTTTTGTAGTGTTGCATGGATTTGAGGAGTGGAATTGATGGACATGGACACAGTGCGCAATGCAGGGTTGAGTTTTTTCCTTTCGACTGGGTTCATCCCTCTTCTCCTTTCACCACATCCCACACCTAAAGAACAAGGACACAACGGACACTAAAAGTTAAAAATAGAGCAGATTAAGTTTTTGAGGATTAAACGGTTTATTTGTCAAACAGTGAACAAAGTCCATTTCCAATAGTTACAACTCCCCCTCTAAAAAAAGCTCACGCACGTGAAGGTTGATGATTTATCAAACTCCATGCTGAGGGAACTGTATGACGAGGTGAAGGGCACCTTGCTGTGCACTGACGCAAACCCACACACTTATAGAAAGCTTTGCACACTTTGCACAAACCAAACTCACATCTGCCTGCCCGCGCGCGTGCTGCTCTCCAACCGGCCGGCCTTTTATTATTTATTTTTTATTGTGTCTCCGCATTTCTCCTGCATTGGTGCGCACATGGTGAGTAGAGCGCGTGCAGTGCGCTGTTTCCTTTTGTCTCTTCATGCTCGGTGCAGGTTGTTATTTTTGGTGCAGTTATTTTATTTGTAAAAGTCTGTATTATAGCATTTAATGTGTAACTTTATTGCAAATGTTAGCACTTTTCCTCTGTGTAGAAAGAGCTCACATTTTTTCTTCTGCTTTTCCTCAGAAGCTCTGAGGTTTCATATGTTTTTATTATCTGTACAGATTTTTATCTGTAATTATTTGAATGAAGTTCAGCTGAATACCCACTTTTTCTTTTCATAAATAAAGTTTCAAATTCGCGTGCGCTGTGATGATTGAGATTCCGTTTGATCTTCTTGTGTTGGAATTGTTTTTCCTTTTTTTTGTGGGTTTTTCTTTTTTCCCCCTTTTTTCTTTCTTTTTTGGTGGTGCATTAATGCCGGTGGGGGGTGAGGGGAACCCGCGATCCCAGCGCGCTCGCGCTCCTTTTGCTGCTGCCTATAAAACGCAGCGCGTGCTGAGTGACAGCAGCGCAAATGGGGCGGAAAATTAAAGCATCTTTCGCTAAGGGGTAAAAATCGAGAAGCGAAAGAGAAACGAGAGGAGCACGTGCGCACAAAATAGGCTCAAATATTATAGACATATCTCAGCCGCTCGGGATCCAGGATATATATATATATATGTGTGTATCTTTTATTTTCCGAGGATGTAGCACTGCTTTCCTCATCCTGTGAGTTTTGTTTTATTCTGAATTTTAATAAGATTTAAATGTGTAACATTATTCGGATTAAACTGCGGGGAAGCTTCGGGGCGATTAGAAAATAACGAAAAAAAAAAAAATCTGTAAAGATATTGAAATAATGGATGCGTTACAGATTGTTTATGATTATTATGATGATGATGATTATGATTATCATTACGATGATTATTGTCGCACCTCGGTTGGATAAGGAGTGATTGTAGTGATGATTATCTGGGTCTCTGCAGTTGGAGCTGGTGTGCGCGCCTGCTGTCCTTAACGCTGTATTTCCGGCGCTTTTTCAGGATTTCTCCGAGCAGAGAGACATGCAGAGGCAGCTGCACGAGGGCGCGGTCGGAGTTGCCCCTCGTGTCACAGGGGACGCGGTTCAGTTGCCCCCTGATGTCACCGAGCGCAAAACGTTCTGCCCTGCGGAAAAGAAGTCCGCAGAAACGGATTCCAATAAAGTGTACGGGACGTTCCCAAGCGGGGCGCCCGTCCCCCCCCCGGGTCCTGACCCTCATAAGGATGCCTCAGGGCCGTTTTTACCCCAAACGGATAAAGCCATGTCGCAGAATAACTGCCCCTCCTCCGAGAGACACGGGGCAATGGTGGTTCTGGGCACAGATGGCACTGCGTCTGTTCAGCTCAACCGGGTAAGTGGATGTCAAATTCACTTTTTGTTACTCAAAAGAGAGGCATTTATGCACAATTAAGCCCGAATTAACCTCTTGGGGAGAGGGCTGGGCTAAAAGCATGTAGGGCGACAACAAAGCTCTCGGGGCATTAGAGGTGGTAAAAGCACACCTGACAATCTGTTCTGTACTGCTGAGATCAGCATGGCAAGGCAAGTCCTGCAGGCTAGAATGAACACATTAACACTAACAGTGTGGAGATCAGTATGAGTGATGGGATCTGAATGGGAGAAAAACCCTCCAAACCTGCAGTATTGAGGTGCTCAGTTCCACCTGCAGTCTCTTAATCAAGACACGTTTATTACACAGATCCAAGTGCTGCAATGTAGCACGAGCTCTTAATATACCGAATTAACACTTATTGAGTGGAATTAGTACCGAATTAGAAAAGTCAGCTTCACCCGGTAATCTGACATCAGCATATATGTAAGGGTGTTAGATCTGAAGAGCAAAAGATAAAATAATAATAATAATAATAATAATAATAATAATAATAATAATAATAATAATAACAATAATGATGATGATGATAATAATAATGATGATAACAACAATAATGATAATAATAATGATAATAATAATAATAATAATAATGATGATGATAATAATAACAATAATAATAATAATAATAATAATAACGATGATGATGATAATAATAATAATAATAATAATAATAATAATAATAATAATGATGATGATAATAATAACAATAATAATAATAATAATAATAATAATAATAATAATAACGATGATGATAATAATAATAATAATAATAATAATAATAATAATAATAATAATAATAATAATAATAATAACGATGATGATGATAATAATAATAATAATAATAATAATAAGTGGCATAATGACAGCTGTGTGTACAGGAAAGCAAACATGCAGTCTGAGATGAACACAGCATGTGGAATAAAAAGTAAACATTCCGATATTTAATGAACACCTCGAAAAATTCGAATTAACACAAAGTGCTGAGATCAGCATGAGCGCTGATATGTGTCCGCACAAAACGAGAGAATCTCAGCATCGTGTAAATATAAAGAGAGAGAGAGAGAGAGAGAGAGAGAGAGAGAGAGAGAGGTCTGATTAGATGAATTATCTCATAATTGAATCAATACACCTCATGTCGTGTGTCACGTGATCTGTGTTGCTGAGATCAGCATTTGGGGAGAACGTTGTCAGCTTTGTGTAGAGTCTTTATTTAAGGGAATATAAATAAACCATTATAAATGAAAACCCAGAGTCGCAAATGAACACCTACACTGGTGCATTACACCCTTCAGTAACACAGTCACACTGTTAATGCAGTTACACCTGCAGTGTGCTGCTCAGTGCTGAGCTCAGGGTACTGGGGGAAAACTCTTATTAAAGTATTCATTCAGAAACCAGGAAAAGCTTAAGGAAGAAATGACATGATTATAACAGCAAAAGGATGATTACAGTGTTCAGGTGGTGATTCCCGCACTCATTGCAATATCGCTGAGATCAGCATATGTGCTCAGAAAAGTGAGAGACAGCTGAGAATATGAGCTTACGTAATTCACAGCAATAGACATGCAGTGTTGAGTTCACTCCTGTAGCACTGATTAATACTCATACTGTAGTTAAGAGAAAGAACACCTAAAGGGTTCAGGTGGTAAAATCATGGCTTCCAGTTGATTACTGCTGAACTCAGCAAAAATACACAACAATCTCACCTTTAGTCACAGGAGGGTATTTTTTTTAACATCTGTCAGTCCAGGACAATACAGAACACACACACACACACACACACACACACACACACACACACACACACACACACACACACACACACACACAGTATTCTCAGAGGACTTACATACAACAAAAGTAGCAAATTATCTGTAACAGCTTCAACACATCGCAATTTCTAACTACAATGTGTTCTCTTCTTATTCTCGTGTCACTGGTATTTCCAGAGATTTACCAAGTTATCATGCACTGATTTGCTGAACCGATTAATCTTACTAGAGTCACAGGGAGGCTGGAGCCTATCTCAGCTAAAACTGGGAGAAGGCAGAGTACACCCTGAACAGGTCGCCAGACCATTGCAACACACAACCATTCACACTCACACCTACGGGCAGTTTGAAACAGCCAATTAGCCTAATGTGCATGTCTTTGGATTGAAACCCCGGAAACCGGAGGAACCGGAGAAAACCAACACAAGCACAGGGAGAACATGCAAACTCCACACAGAAACACCATAGCCCAGGAATCAAACCCAGGACCTTCTTGCTGGCACTGCGCTGCCCATTTACCAAGTTATGGAAAACAAATAAAAACATATAAGACACTTATACGTATAAAAACATTTATTTTAGTAGATGTCTGTACATGAATATAAATTTAGATGGAAAAATATACATCAAAATGTATTTATGTATTTAAGATCTCAAATACCCAAATTGTATTAAAATAACTATAAGTTTTGGATTTCCTCCATCCATTTGTCAATCAACTTGTCTTTGAACTGTGGGAAGAAACTGGGGTACCAAGAGCAATCCCACGCAAGAATGGGGAGAACATGCAAACTCCACACATTAACGCCCTCGCCTAGCCCGGTACTCGAATCCAGGACCTTCTTGCTGTGAGGCGGACATGCTAACCACTACACCACCGTGCCACAAACTCCACACAGAAATGCCCGATCCCCCAGGGAATTGAACTCAGGCCTTCTAGCTGTGAGGCAGACGTGCTAACCACTGCGTCACCATGTTGCCTGATTTGAATCACGAAAAATATAATTTCACAACAACGAAACTGAAACCCAAAAAAATAGAAGCTCATTCACCACCACTCAGACTCTCACAGAATAAAAACACACAATCTACCTTAGGTAAGCAGACAAACTTTCGTTGAGCAAAACAACACAAAACATTAATGGAAACACAGAACATGAACTCGTTAAACAGATAATTATACTAAAAAGGCAAGTGATACAGATGAGAGAGGAAATCAGCGAGTGAAAGGCAGTGAAAAGAAAACAGTATACTTTCCTTCTTTCACTCCAGAACTTAATCAGGAAACACATGAAAGATTAATTTATTTATTTCCTCCAGGGCGGAAGATGATTTAGCTCTTAAAGGAGCTGCGCAAATCTTAAACCACCAGCCTCGAACACCTATCAATAGAGATATCTATCAGGAGCTCTGCCTTTAGGCAGTTCATATATCTATACATTATTTATGGAGAAATAAAGAAGACATGCAGACAAGACTAGCAAAGCTCAAACTACTTTTTCTCAGCCACTGATTCCATTTTCAGTGACACTCTAACATTCTCTGTAACCTTCTGCACAACATGTGTTGACCTTTGACCGCTGTTCTTAGAGTAGGATTACCATAAGCACCAGGGGTCAGCTCATTGTTAGAAATTGGAAGTCTGGAGTCAGTCTGTTAATGCAAAGCTCTCATTCACTTATAAACGTGAAACTAGCCCACACAGCAGAGAAAGAGGTGAAGGGACTGGAACGCCTCTAAGAAGACAATAAAGAATGCAGAGGATAGCTGTCACTTATTTGGTTGAAAGAAAGTGAGTGATCTCAGAGGACTAATACAGGGAGAAAAAGAGGGATGTTGTCCTTTGAGTGGCCTCCTTACTTCTTTAGTTCAGTGAGTCTCAGGACAATGTGACTTCCTGTTCATCGACTTCTTTTATGGACTGAGAATAGACCACCGGTTGCCTTGGAAATGCCCACCAATTACTCAGCTCAGTAAAGGTAAGTCTGTTGGGCTTTTACACTCGAGCCTAGTGGCTCATCAGGCCGGTGCTTATCCCTGGTTTCTGTAGCGTGAAGCGACTAGGAGTTCAACTTCTCCTGGATGGGACGCTCGTCCATCACAGGTTACCTTCCCAGTATTTTTGCTGGTACCCATTTATACTGTTGGGTGGACAGAGGCACACTTGTGGTTAAGACCTTTGCCCAGGGGTCTTTGCATGGTGGGGGTCCAACGGGAATTCAACCCAACGACCTGCTGATCATGAGCCCAGCACCCTAACCACTACGCCACCGGCCCCATGTTCAGCTCAGCTATTTAATCTCTGTGTTCTGTGAAAGGCAACAAAAAATACCCCCCAACACACACCACCACCAGACACACACCACCACCACCACTGCACAAATAACCATACTTACGGACAAACAAGCAGTGTATGGGTTATGTAGTTACGTGTAGGTGGTGTATGGGTGCCGCTCGCGGCCTGGGACAGAGCCCTCTGTCACACGCTGTTAGAAGAAAGGCCCTTCGGCTTTTCAAAAGTTCTTTCGATGGTGCCGCATAGAACCTTTTACATGGACAGACTGAAAATTTAACCTTTTAAACATACATGTAACGTATTTTAGAAAAATGTTTGTTTACATAATTAAGGACAACCTCTTTTAGGGTCCTTCTTAGAACTTTTAAAGTGTTACACAAAATTTCTCTCTCACTCACTCTCTCATTTGCCCACCTGCTTAATCCTACTAGGGTCACAGGGAAGCTGGAACCTATCTCAGCCGACAGTGGGTGAAGGTGGGATACACCCTGAACAGCTCGCCAGACAATCTCAGGTCAACAAACACACACAAACACACACACACACACACACACACACACCTAAGGGTAATTTGGAACAGCCATTTAGCCTAATATGCTTGTCTTTTGACTCTGGGAGTAAACCGGAGTACCTGGAGGAAACTCACGCAAGCATGGGGAGAACATGCAAATTCCACACAGAAACACTTTCGCAAAGCCTGGGACTTGAACCCAGAACCTTCTTGCTGTGAGGTGGATGTGCTAACCACTACGCCGCCATGCCACCATGTCACCATGTCACCTATTACACAAAATATATATATATAAAAAAAAAAAAATACCGGTAAGAGTAATTTTAAGGGAAGTTGAGATTTAGTTTCATTTAATTTTATTATTAATATTATTTAATTAATTTTTTACACAGTACATAATTGCAAAGCAGTCAAACTTTTTAAGATTTAAATCCCAAGTTGTATCTTCAAGAGAGGATTTTGAGAGGTGACGAGGTCATTCCTCAAACTTAATATGAAAGCTTACTTATAAACCCTGTCCTGCTTTCCTAGATAAACTCGGCGATGCGGAGTGTCTGTATCACAGTTTAAAGCACCGATAAGAAGAAAGACAGACATGTTTTGTCTTAGAGCTCAAATCTGATCATCTGAGACCCAGCAGGCTGGACAGACCTGAGCAGACAAGCCCGAGATTAAGATCTGCAGAGATAACACGGCGGGGGTATTCTTCATCTGAGTCCCATATGAACCATGGGGATGAATGATTTAGTGATCGGTGATTTTGCATACTCCATAAATCAGAACAGTGGTGTCAGAGATGATATCAGAAATAATACAGATATAATCAGAAAGCCAGGAAGGAAGGGAAACAAAGAAACTACAAATACACAGAGTTTGAAAGGCGCTGTAGTTAGGTCGCGTGATGAACGAATGAAGTGCTAATGTCTTATAAACTACAGATCATTTAATAAAATTGTGAATTTTAAATACTTTGAATACCAATCATATTCATTGTGTTGCTTGTGTGCTTTTGTAATATAAAGTGTTGGCTTATTCTGGAGTGTGTTTAGAGCAGGGATGTCCAGTCTTATCCGTAAACGGTCGGTGTGGGTGCAGGTTTTCACTTCAACCAAGCAGTAGCCACACCTTCTACCTGTTTCAATCACTGATCAAAAAAAAAAAAAAAAGACCAGATTGCACGTCAGTGTTTCAATTTTGAAGCCGGGTGGCAGCCATCTTGGTGAGACCACTTTAGTGTTGAAAGTTATACTCAAATGAGAAGTTGAGATCATGAATCATGAAAAGATGAGAAATTAAAATAATTATATCCAAGATGTACATTTCATTTTAAAAACTTGTTTTTTCATCTATATGCCGAGCTTTTTTAAAAAAGTTTTTCAATTAATTATAATTATCAGTGAAATTGTTGTTAAAGTTATATATATTTAAGGTCTTCTGACCATCAGCAGTTAAATTTTAATGGTTTTGTTGGTTGTTGGCTTTGGCTCTATTTTGAGATCTTAAAGCAAGGTGGTCTCACCAAGATGGCTGCCACCCGGCTTCAAAATTGAAACAGTAATGTGCAATCTGGTCTTTTTTTTTTTTTTAGGTCAGTGATTGAAACGGGTGGAAGGTGTGGCTACTGCTTGGTTGAAGTGAAAACCTGCACCCACACCAGCCCTTTGCGGATAAGATTGGACATCCCTGGCTTAGAGTTTTAAGTTGTATGACCTTATATATATATATTTATATAAAACATCACCACAGAAATATAACAAATATCCCAGGTGATGACACTGCCTGCTCCAAGAGACTGCGACAAACTGTGAGTGTCTGTCGTTTTGTTTTCAAGTATCATCGGCTCAGGATAATGTTTTTTAATCCCGTGATAGTGGATCAAACAGATTGTGCTGTTCCCATGTGGCTCTCAGTGGTATTAAAGTTATGGCTGATTGGTGTATCTTTCTCACAGTAAAAATAAAAGTCCACCAATCTTCCTCTTCATGTGCCATACCTGTTCCAGGCTTCAGCTGCCACTGAGCACCAGGTGCTCATGGTTTACTAGGCATATTATACAAGGGTGGTCTGCCTTTGCCTGTCATGCTGCCAGGTGGTCTCCCATCCAAGTACTAACCACACCCAACCCTGATTAGCTTCCAAGGTCAGATGGGATCAGGTGTTCACAGGGTAGCATGGGGGCCCTTAAACAATCTGACATAATATTACAAAACCATATATAATGAAATGTTGAGTCCAAGGTAAAACATTCTGAAAGATATATTTGACATAAAAACAAGACAGTTCTATCACTCAAGGAACACCTTTCATGTGCCATTATAGTGGCAGCTTCATGCTATGGGACTTCTACTGTTCAGCAAGGACTGTGGCTCGAGTCAAGATAGAGGGAATGACGGATTGCTTGAAAGCCCAATCTGTTTTTGTAAAAAACCTGTAGGACCCTTTTAGACAACTTCCAGTATGATAAAGATCTAAAGCAATAATCAACAAAGGAATGGCCTTAGAAGAAGAAGCTCAACATTTTGGAATGGCCTAGTCAGAATCCAAATCTGAATCATATCAGACACTAGCGGAATGAGTTCAAAATGGATTTTTAGGAAAGGAGTGTTCACACTTTCACAACTAGGTTACTGTAAGCTTTGTTTGTCTTTTTTTTCTTGAATTATATTTATTATTTATTTTATTTATTTTTTACAGTATATTACATTCATTCATTTTCTAAGCCACTTAATCCTAATTAGGGTCCCAACACACACACACACACACACACACACACACACACACACACACACACACACACACACACACACACACACACA
>JBCNYH010000003.1:713116-725614 GCA_039654325.1 Tandanus tandanus
AAAAGGGTGGAGTCACTCAATAAAGGGAAAAAGAAAAGGGTGGAGAAACTCGATAAAGGGAAAAGAAAAGGGTGGAGTAACTCAATAAAGGGAAAAAAAAAGGTGGAGTAACTCAATAAAGGGAAAAAGAAAAGGGTGGAGAAACTCAATAAAGGGAAAAGAAAAGGGTGGAGAAACTCGATAAAGGGAAAAGAAAAGGGTGGAGAAACTCAATTAAGGGAAAAGAAAAGGGTGGAGTAACTCAATAAAGGGAAAAGAAAAGGGTGGAGTGACTAAATAAAGGGAAAAGAAAAGGGTGGAGTGACTCAATAAAGGGAAAAAGAAAAGGGTGGAGAAACTCGATAAAGGGAAAAGAAAAGGGTGAAGTAACTCAGTGCATTATATTACAGTGCATTATTTATAGTTTCCAACATGGCCGCCATCTACTACAGCCTCCAGTACCACAGCCACTAGATTCGCAGCCACTGCTCTGAGTGTCCTGCACACATATTTAACTATGCACCAAATCACAGTCACACTCACTAAGCTGTGGTTTTTGTTTGCTGCTTTGTTAAGCTTCTGTAGAGATTATGCCATGTAATCCGACCGCTCGGCTTTGCCCATGTTGTTTTTTTCAGAGTTCCACAGTTCTAACTTTGCCAAGCTTTTGGCTAAAAGCTAAAGGATGTACTATTATTATGACTACGGCTACTACTACTACTACTACTACTAATAATAATAATAACAATAATAATGCACCTTCTATTTTTATCTGTACTTGTACCTGTTTACAAACATCATATCCGAATACTATGTACGTACTAATGTCTTTTGAGTACCTACGACCTACCCATCCCTGCAGTATGTTCTATGAGTATGCAAACTAGTAGTAACACACAACTCAGCCCGCCATCTTACCTGTCTAAGCTAGCAAACAAGAGTAATTGTTTAATCAGCTTGTATTTTGCAAAAACAAGTACATTTCAGCTCCTCATAATAGAAGATGAGACAGAAATGACCTTAGGTGTGATTATATAAACAATTTTTTTGCAAAAGGCTCAAACGTGTAAAGTGTAATATTTGTACATCTTGCCATGTACGCCGTCAACGCTTCGGTCTATCATTTTCTTTCTATTATTTTCCCTGGGGCACAGTGGTTAGCACGTTCGCCTCACAGCAAGAAGGTCCTGGGTTTGATTCCCGGGCTCGGGCGTTTGCACGTTCTCCCTGTGCTTGCATGGGTTTCCTCTGGGTACTCCAGTCTCCTCCCACAGTCCAAAGACATGCATATTAAGCTAAACTGGCTTTTCTAAATTGCAACCCAGGTGTGAGTGTGAATGGTTGTGTGAGTGTTGGCACTCTGATGGCCTGGTGAGTTGTTCAGGATGTTCCCCGTCCTCGCCCAGAGTCCCCGTGACCCTAATTACGATTAAGCGGCTTAGAAAATGAATGAATGAATAAATGAGTCTAAAAACATACACATTATGCTTATTGGCTGTTTCAAATTGATCCTAGGTGTGAGTGTGTGTGAATGGTTGTGTGTGTCAGTTGCCCTGCGATGGTCTGGCGAGCTGTTCAGGGTGTACCCTGCCTTCGCCCAGTGTTGGCTGAGATAGGCTCCAGCCAACCACAATTCTTGTAGAATTAGGCAGCTCGGCAAATGAGTGAGTGAGAGAAATCCTTCCCTGGTTATTTCAAGGCTCCAGATGAATCATGTGATGCTGTAGTATAGCGTAATGTGGTGCTACGGAGTTGGTAGGTCATCCAGGTACTGTTTGATTACTATTACATATCTATTAAGTATTCAGACAGACAAATATTCTGCATTTTTGTGTACAAAGCATACAGAATAATGAAGTATTCCGCTGCAGCCCGTATGACTTTAGTCCTGTTCTGTCTTTAGTGTATTTATATTTGTGTAATTCTCCGTAGTTATGTTACAGGTACATGTAAAGTGTCTACGTCAGTACACAAGGATTAGAGACATGTAATACAAAGTGGGGCAGATTTATTTAGCACCCTAATGACGTCACCATGCTGTTCATTACAGGAACATTACTAAAGTTACAGCAGGAACCCAGTCCTTATTCAGACACATTCACTCTGCATTACACAGACATGTCATGAATGACAGCGTGTAGTAAACTCAAGACTCTGATTCCTAAACAGTAACAGGACAGAACAGGAAATTCTTTTTACCATTTTATACCATTTCATTTTAACCCATTATATACAGTATTCTTTGAGTTGGATCCTTCCTGTGCCATTTTACTGCCTGTATCATGTGCAATATTTATATGTATATATAAATTTATATTTATCAGCTAAAGCAACAGGAGATAACATAAATACTGTAAAAAGAAATATGAAAAAAAAAAAAAACTACAAAACCTGGAATTTAAATATTTGATGGTAAGAATGTATATTTTTAAAAAAGTTCCAAGATTTTTACTGATTTTTATTTTATTTTAAGTTTTCAAAGAAACTGTTGCTGTCAGATGTTGCTTTCAGTTTGCTGGTTTGTGTAAGTTTAAGCCAACGAGGTGCAAAACCTACAGAGCGGACATGATCTTGTATACTTTATAAAATGTAAAAAAAAAAAAAAAAATGATATAGTTCTCACAATCCAGTAGATGTGGATTGTCCAGCGATTCAGTACAAATTCAAGTTACAGAAAAATGTATGTCAATAAAGAAAGCAGTGTTAAATACCACTTTTCAGACAAAATCATAATGAAGGCTGTTGGGTTTTACATGCAAATAAAGAGGTGTGACTCCAGGAGAACTGTGTCTAGATCTGTAATATACTCAATAAAACTTACAGATCGTTAACCTTATAAAATTGAACAAGCTCGACCTGAGATCCTATACTCTATTTTTAAAGCAAAGGGTCATCACACTGAATATTGACTTTATTTTATTTATTATTGTTTACTCTCTTTTATTTATTTCTTCCTTTTTATGTACAAACAATTAATATGTAAATATAAGGCAGCATTGCTTTTCAGCCATTCTTTGCATGTGCCTAAAACCTTTGCACAGTACTATATAATATTGTGTAAGGAAATTCAAGGTCAAGGTCAAAATCGCAATGTAATTTAGACACGTCCACATTTTTATACGAATAGTCCTTAAATCCACGGTTACATCCATAATTCCATCCATCCATTATCGATACCACTAATTCCTCAGGGTCGAGTGAAAACCTGGAGCTGATCCCAGCTGACTTTGGGTGAGAGGGGGCGGGGTCAGAGTAACTTTTATCTAACTATAGATGCAGACAATTTCATAAAGAGCTCTTCAACATTGGCTATAAATAAAGCATGTGACAGGTCACATGGCTGATCTTGTAGTTTGATGTTAAGCTGAGGATTCTGGGAAACGAAGCTTGTGCAGCAGATTTAACCTAGAATTTCCTAAGAGCAGCTATGAGTATCACAATCCATTAGCAAAGAAATAAGTATGCTCTATCATAGTAGCTTCAGGATGCACATAAATCAGAGCGTCAGCTATATTCATATAGGAAATGTCACACAAACTCCCTGAGAGCATCTCTATTCAATCTATATTCAAAACACAGACACAAAGCTGCTGACAAGATACCGAGATACTGAGAAGCAAGCAAGTCAATGCAAAGTCAGAGCTTTACTGGCTGTCGGGGCTGTTTTAAAGAAGGTGTTACATTAAGAAAAAGAAAAAAAAGGTGGCGTCACCTTGGGATTTTGAAGAGAGCCCTCATAGGGTGGAGGTCTGCCAGGGGTGGGGTTCCATCTCCCAGTTCGATAGCAGTGATACCGAGTGACCAGACATCACAACGAGCATCATATGTCGAATCCAACTGCTGCTCACATGCTATGACCTGTAATAACCATTTAATATGTAATTCCAGTGAAATAAAATAAAATAAAGTGTAAGAGTCATTCTCACTGTTCGGGGAATATTTTGGAATCTCTTTTAATAAAAATAAAGAATAACAGAGACATGCTAGCTAGCCTGTGCGCAGGGCGTGGCCTGTGAGGACAAGATATGGCAGGCATTGGTGGCTTAGTAGTTAAGGTGATGGGTTACTGATCCGAAGGTCAGCGGTTCAATCCCCACTATCACCACTGTTGGGCCCTTGAGCAAGGCCCTTAACCCTCAGTTGCTCAGTTGTATAAAAAAATGATAATTGTAAGTCGCTCTGGAAAAGAGAGTCTGCCAAATGCTGTAAATGTAAGACATAGTAGCAGAGACACCTTTGGAATAGATTATACAGAGCAATGGTTTAATTTTGGCGTTTAATGAGGCAGAGGGTTAAGATGGGCTACTGGAGCAAAGTACAAGCAATAATACGGTACTTTGGGGAAACAGAGCTGAACTGTCCTATCCTATTTATAATCCATTATTTTCATGAAGTGCATAGCTAGCATTAATTAGCATCACACAATCAGTCCAGATGAAACATCGAGGGTTACACCAGTAATGCTAACATAGCACATCGATTATTAAATAAATAAATAAATAAAAATAAATAAAAGATTTAGCTTGTATTGCATGTTATACAATGTTTGGGAAGAAGATAATATAAAATATATATTTTTAAAGAGATTTATGTTAGTTGACACTGTGTAGAGCTACAGATTTAACAGTAGATTAAGGCAAGAGCAACAAAGTACGATTCAAAACAGGATAAAACAACCCTATTCAAAATAATATCTACACTCCCCTGAGATTACAAAAACTACACACTACACAAAGCAATGATATAAAATCAGCACAGTAGGGTTTACCTGATAGCACGGCACCCTGCGAAACTAGGCGTCCTCTCTCTCTCTCTCTCTCAGGAAAAAAATATTCTCCTCCTCTGATTGTAAAAGCTTCAAATTTAACCTTTACTACCTTAAAATAAAATAATTTGGGTTTCTTTTTGCTCAAGCTCTGCGAAAAGCTATTTCCTACAGTACTCCGAGAATCCGAGAATGTGGCTTGCGTTCTTTTGTTGTTCTGTCCGCCACGACTCCAATAAACTTCATGCAAAGTATGAGGGCACGGCAGCAGAAGGATTTGCAAGTCATACATTTACGGTTCATTTCAGGAAGACACTCCCATCTCAAACCTTCACTCTCAGTTAGTGATTTCTTTTTGAATTGAAAGATATAAAGAGCTTAGCATTTAGCACACACTTCACAATTAAAACTAGCTGTTGCTTTATGTAGCAAAGAAAAAAAAAACAATCCTAAAGATCCATCGAAAGTGTGTCGAGATTATCTAAAGCAGAAACAGCCACCTGGATCTGATGGTCATGAACAAATCATGGAATTTAATTGATTTATGAAATTGATCGCAATACGTTTTCGCACAAAGACGGTCTTGGGAAAAAGAAACAAACTAGTTGGAACACAGTACGAGTTACTCTGACTTTAATGCATTTTACACACATTAGTACTTTTCCTAACTCTAACAAATACAAATAAAATATGAATTGTAATAAACACTATTACACTAGAACATTTGTTTTTCTACCATTTACTGTATACACATGGTCAAATCAATCATGTGACGCACTGTAGGAGAGTGAAATTATTTAACAGATCACCTCTGGGGCCATCCAGAACGGCGTTCCGACCGAGGTGTTCCTCTGGAGACGGGTGTTGGTGAGCTGAGCCGATACACCTGAAAAAATAGAGGGATTTCAACCATTAGATCCAGTTTCAAGTTGTAACTTACGGAATTTCCCTAAAATTAACATGCAGCTTGGGTGTCAATCCTTAACTAGAACACTGTGTGAAGCTTAAATGTGGTTTTAATGGTTGAAAATTATTGCGTACGTGACAGCGATGTAACCACATGCAAAATTCATCGGAGTGCAATATAACAGTTTTGCGAGTGTCGCTAAGCGAACATACTGAACGGATATGTGTGTGAGTAGGTTAGCCTGCAATGATGCAAGACACCGATAGCTTATGAATAACTCACATCTGTACATCAACCACTTAAGTATTTTTAGTACGTCATGATACAAGAGTGTATAATCCTGTATATAAACTGCATAAAATGACTTTCGTCTCTTTAACTCAAATAATAATGAAACGTTTTGTATGCTGAACTTAAATTAATGTGTTTTCACAAATGAAACCTGAAGTAATACATGGTCTTGTCTAATTCTGTAGCCCCATGCATGAACCTGATAACCCACAGGCTCCCTTTTACATAGATCTATATTTTTTCTTAGCTGTTGAAAATGGCCTAAGTGTAATTTTCTGATTAATAGGAGACATTTTGTATGAAGCCATCATAATACTAAAACTCCTTGTCTGATGGACTGAGAAGAAATTTAGAGATTATTGTATTCAGATTCAATTTTCCCATCTTTATGAATCTGTGGGTTATCAGGTTCATGCATAGAGCCACAGACTTGTCAGTGAGATTTGTCCTGATTTTCAATGTCTATTTAACTCATATCTGAAAGTTACGGATGAAACAAAAAATGGTGGTGAAAAAGGAAGAAAGGGCGGTGCCGGGGAAGTACCAGGAAATACAGAGACGCTGCCTGATTCAGATTCTGAAGTGATTCAGTGTGAAGTTAAATAAAAAAAGTTGGCAAATTTATCATAATTAGTCTGGATGAGAAATAAATGTATTTTAAACTAGGTGCAATCAGAAAGTGCAAACCTCCACCAAGGCAGCTAATTCTGGATCATCAAATCCAGAATGCTTTTTAAAGGGTATCAGTGATGAATTAGTGTTACTAGCTATTTACAATGATTACAGAAAACATCAGCAGTTCCTTCCAGCAACATCAGTCCATGCCTGTGCGAGTGAGTGATACGACTCTGGGCATGCTCATGGGCATGCTACGTCGCTGACGCTGTGCATCATAACACATTATCCATGCATGGTTGTGGTCAGGAGCTGACAAGCAAACAAATGGAAGGACTGACAAATGCTGGCAATCACAATACACAAATCACAAATAAATGAATGAATAAATAAATAAATAAAATAGTAAATAAATAAATAAACAAATAAGCTAATTATTATTATTATTATTATTATTATTATTATTATTATTGTTGTTGTTGTTGTTGTTATTATCATTAATTTTTATTTTATTATTATTATTATTATTGTATATTTTTAAGTATTTATTTAAAATAAACTAGTTCATGTAATAACTGTCTTTTTGTATTATTAGCAAACCATAAAATGTTGCAAGTAAACAAGCAAACAAAACATGTTTATATGTTTTTGTTCCCTCTTGAAAGTTGTTCTAATGCACTCTTGCAACTTGCTCGTCTGCACTCAGGTGACCTCCAAGCAAATGTTGAATTGTTTTAAATCCCAAATTAAGAAACCTCCATCAATCAAGAGCAGAGACAGAACATTTGAATAAAAAAATCTTAAGGAAAAGAGAAGGAGATTTGTGTATCTTAGCCATTAGCACAGTCTGGAGAGATGGGTGTTGCTTTGAGTTCAACAGGAGGAGGGATAAGGTATGTGTGGGTGTGTGGGATGGTGGGGGTGGGGGGCCTTCACCCATTTCAGGCTGGATGCAGTTATATGGGGTTATTATGTGTGTGTGTGTGTGTGTGTGTGTGTGTGTGTGTGTGTGTGTGTGTGTGTGTGTGTGTGTGTGTGTGTAGCCTCAGGAAATTATTATTCTTGAATATCTGGAGAGTAGGTAGTAATGAGTTTAGAAGTAGAGGCAGCGCAGGGGCAGTTTGTGGTATTAAATGAACCCTAGGGCTCTTATCTGCCTGTGACTGCAGCTTTGTAATGTACCTTAACCTCAGCACTGCACAATGTAACCAAATTCTAAACATTTATGGCACATTTAACAATGCAGTGTTGTAGCAGGGGTCAGTACTACATCCGGTTTAACCATCACATAAGGATTAATCCTCGATAAATACACTGTACTACTGTCTCAAAGCTTTAACACTGCACTTCCTTACTCCAACTTTAAAACTGTACTACTGTACTGCATAACTGTAATTCCAACGTTGTACTCCTGGGTTAAAGCATACGGATGCCTCAACACTGCACTGCAGTTAACGCTAAATTACAGTGCAGCAGTTTAGTGCATTGCGGTTTGGGACGGAGCCAACCATTTGTGACGATGCTTGTGTGACACTGCAGTATAATTACTATTTCTTCTCACAGAGGAAATACACGTCTGCTGTATACACACACACACACACACACACACACACACACGCACGCACGCACGCACGCACGCACATACATTCACTCACACTGATTATGTTGGTTGAAGGTGGGGTTTGCAGTGTGGAGGTGTGGAAAACTAATTACATGCAGTTTTTGTTTTGGTCTGCAGTTTTTGCAGTGTGGTTATTTTGGATAGTGTGCTTATGTGTCTGTGGGTACATTGAGCGGTTTCCTTCTGGATGCTGTTGCTGGGGGCAGCACAGTGGCGTAGTAGTAGTTAGCACATCCGCCTCACAGCAACAAGGTCCTGGGTTCGAGTCCTAGAAGAGGGCGTTTCTGTGTGGAGTTTGCATGTTCTCACCGTGCTTGCATGGGTTTCCTTCGGGCACTCTGGTTTCCTCTCACAGTCCAAAAACATGCATATTTTGCTAACTGGCTGTTCCAGATTGCCTCTAGGTGTATATATTTTGGCCCTGCAATGAATTGGTGAGCTGTTCAGGGTGAACCCCGCCCTCACCCAGAGTCAGCTGAGATAGCCCTAACCCTAATATGATTAAACTATTCTGCAAATGGATGGATGGTGTTGGCTTGTTTGTTTGTTTGTTGTATGTAGAGTATAATGCAAAGCATTAGCATATGACGCAATCTGCTGAAGAATTTAGTAAAAATATGAGAAGAGTTTTGACTCTGTAACTCAAGAAGCTCTTCTCCCATATTGCTAATTTATAGTTTTCTTCATGAATCCATCAAACTCCTTCAGTCATGTCCATTTTCTCAGCTCTCTTCATCATAATTACATACAGACAGGTCACAGATTAAAGAACACTTTACAACAACTTAAAGGGTGTATAGTCAGGCATTTGGCTAGTTTCAGTAAGCCTTGGCAAATATGCAGCTGGAACCTTCCTGGATGTTTCTTGTGATGGTTCTGGAGAACACTACCACTTTGGTTGAGATGTGATGGCTGTTAAACCCAGAGCAGAGCATTTTACCAGGATGATTACTTTCCTGTAGATAAAGAAGACTTATTTCAGGATAGAAATGTTTTATTGTAGGAAAAAAGGCGATGAGTCAGAATAGCTTTATTGGCTGATGGGATTAAAGGCGATTTTTCTCTCCGAGTGGACAACTGAGCAAAATGTATCACGCACCCCAGCAGAACCAGAGGACCCCTAACTGTAGACACCAGAACCTGAACCAGAACCTTTTCATGGTGTCTTTCACACATGAATTTAACCCCTTATCCAGAATATCCTTATTTACTTCTTTAGTAATAAAGTGTGTTTCACGATTGAAAACTGAGCCCAAGTGGACAAGCTCAAAATTCTCTTACATGACACAGATCATGGTACGGGGGTCTGTATTTAATCTCAGCATGCTCTCTATAAAACATTTATCCACATTGTAATTCTACACTGCTTATTCAGTTCCTCCCCTATCACTTCTTGCCTATCTGTATCATCACTCACTGCCAAACCACTTAATCCTATTGGGCAGGCTGGAGCCTATCTCAGCTCACACTGGGCGAAGGCAGGGTTCACCCTGAACAGCACACCAGACCAACACACACACACACACGCACGCACGCACGCACGCACGCACGCACGCACGCACGCACGCACGCACGCACGCACGCACGCACGCACACAAACATTCAAATTCACACTTACACCTAGGGGTGATTTGGAACATCCAACAGTTCTTTCACAGACGCTCTTTTCTGAGCCTCCAGAAGATCCTAGTGGGTCTCTCATTCGGAGATGATTACAGACTGGGTTCTCTTCTCCACTACAGATTCTTCTCCACCATAGATAGATAGAGCAAATAATTAGTGTGAATAAACACTGACCTTTCATTGAAAGTGGAATTTATAGATGTGAATGAATGGAAACTTTGAATGAATGGCAGTGGTGGTTCAGTGGTTAGGGTTCTGGGTTACTGATCAGAAGGTTGGTGGTTCAAGCCTCAGTACCACCAAGCTGCCACTGTTTTGCCCTTGAGCAAGATCCTTAAGCCTCAACTGCTCAAAATGTAGGTCACTCTGGATAAGGGCGTCGGCCAAAATGCTGTAAATGTAAATTAATCTCTAGATGTGAATGAATGAATAAATGATCACATCAGATCTAATTAGTGTTCAGTTATGTTGAATTTGAGTAAGCATTTCAGGGCCATGATAGGTGACATGGTGGTGTAGTTGTTAGCATGTCTCCCTCACTTTGAGAATGTCCTGGGTTCGAGTCCTGGTCTCAGCGAGGACAGTTCAGTGTGGAGTTTACATGTTCTCCCCATGCTTGCATGGGTTCCTCTCGGTACTTTGGTTTCCTCCTGTAGTCCAAAGGCATGTTACAAATTTCCCCTAGGTGTGAGTGTAGATGGTTTTGGGTGTGTTGGCCCTGTGATGGACTGGCGAGGTTTTCAGGGTGTACCCCGCATTCGCCCAGTGTCAGCTGAAATAGGCTCCAGCGTTCCTGCGACCCTAACAGGATTAAATGGTTTGGTAAATGAATGAATGAATGATGACCATGATCATCATCTTCACTCTCATAAAACCAGTTAGTGAGCCATCGTGTGCTGTCGGAGATGCTTTATCCTGGAAGAGACCTTTCTCATTAGGATAGGAATATTTCACCATCATCACTGATAGTCCTAAAAAATTTAAATACTCTATTTTTCTTACAGATGGAGCAAGACGATGAAGCAGGAGATGAGAATAAGGCAAGAGGAAACTGGTCCAATAAACTGGATTTTATTCTCTCTATGGTGGGTTATGCTGTGGGTTTGGGAAACGTCTGGAGGTTTCCATATCTTGCCTTTCAGAATGGAGGAGGTGAGAGAAACAAGACGAGAGAAAAGAAATGCAACAAAATCAACCAATTCATCCACTATTCATTAAATAACGAGTATTAATCAACAACATTTTTAAAAGTATGATTTTGGTGCTGAACCCTAAGCAGCCCCACATGTATTACATTTATTTATGTTTCTTAAATGCTTAATATCTTCACACTGAAAATGAACTCCACGATGAATCTTTATAAACACTTGATTATAAAATGGAATATAAACTCTGATCTGTGTTATTAATTTAATTAAAAATGGTTTGTATATTGATTTTAATTCGTGTGTGTGTGTGTGTGTGTGTGTGTACTCTGTTTTCCATTTTGTAGGTGCGTTTTTGATCCCGTACCTGATCATGCTGGGTCTTGCTGGAATTCCCATTTTCCTTCTGGAAGTTGCTTTGGGCCAGTTTGCCAGTCAAGGACCTGTTTCTGTATGGAAAGCTATTCCAGCTTTACAAGGTAAAAATACACTGTTAAATTTTACACTAATTACAATCACACACATCTTTAAATCCTTAACAACATAATAATAACAACAACAACAACAATAACAACAATAATAATAATAATGATAATAATAATAAAATAATAATGGTAATAATAATAATAATAATAATAACAATAATAGTAATAGTAATAATAATAATAATAATAATAATAATAGTAATAATAAAAATAATAATAGTAATAATAATAATTATAAAAATAATAGTAATAATAATAATAATAGTAATAATAATAATAATAATAATAATAATAATAATAGTAATAATAATAATTATAATAATAGTAATAATAATAATAGGTAGGGTGCTGGATTACTGATCCGAGGGTCGAGGGTTCAAGCCCCACTATCACCGGGATGTCCCTCTCTCTGTCTGTGGTGAGAAGAATGTAAAAGAACCATTGCTGATTTTCTCCAAGAGGAGGCTGCATAGCCGTCAGCATGTTTCTGCCCTCCGATGGCCTGGCGAGCTGTCCAGGGTGTACTCTGCCCTCGCCCAGAGTCGGCTGAGATGGGCGTCAGCCTCCCGGCGACCCTTATTAGGATTAAGCGCTTCAGAAAATGAATGAATGAATGATAATAATAATAATAATAATAATAATAATAATAATGGTAATAATAATAATAGTAATAATAATAATAATAATAATAATAATAATAATAATAATAATGGTAATAATAATAGTATAGTAGTAGCGAATACAAGCGGCTGAAATGAGTTTCCTTTGCAGGGTGGCAGGGCTCTCCCTTAGAGATTGGGCGAGAAGTTCTTTCATCCAGGAGGAGCTCGGAGTAGAACCGCTGCTCCTTCGCGATGAGAGGAGCCAGCTGAGGTGGCTCGGGCATCTGATTAGAATGCCTCCTGAACGCCTCCCTGGTGTGGTGTTTCAGGCATGTCCAACCGGGGAAGAGACCCCGGGGCCGACCCAGAACACGCTGGAGGGACTACATCTCTCGGCTGGTCTGGGAACGCCTCAGTGTCCCCCCGGAAGAGCTGGAGGAAGTGGCTGGGGAGAGGGACGTCTGG
>JBCNYH010000003.1:757122-772460 GCA_039654325.1 Tandanus tandanus
ATATATATTATAGGTATTGGAGTTTGGCACAACAACTTTTTGTTTTTATTTCTTAATTTATTTTTACATATAAAGCTACTAAAGTAATGTTAATGTGGGGTTGGGTGAGTGTGTGTGTGTGTGTGTGTGTGTGTGTGTGTGTGTGTGTGTGTGTGCTACTAAATCTACTAAATTTATATACTATACTTTAGATGTATTACTTTACATTTATTTGTTTGTATGTTTGTTTGTCAACTTTTATGTATGTAATGATACAGTACAGGATTGTAGTTTAGATTTGTTCTGTTCTCAGTTAGGTTTATTTTTATTCTGTTTTGTTTGTAGTTTATTTTGGCCATAAGTCTGTACCAGTGGAAGGTGATGACCTATGAGGACTACACCTACCCCACCTGGTCCATGGTGCTCGGCTGGCTCATGGTCATCTGCTCTGTTATCTGGATCCCCATCATGTTCGTCATCAAGATGCATCTTGCTCCAGGAACCATCATTGAGGTAATAATAATCATATTCATAATTTCAATTATAATAAGTACAGTTATAAATGAGGACCTTATACAGTGTATCACATCATCAGCACTTACTCACCTATACATCCAAACTCGGCACTTTCACTGTCACACCTGTTCACAAGCACACCTGATTACCTGAACGCCACTTATGGACTCTGTATTGTGTTTCTGTTTGTGTAATATTGCTCTATGTATTTCTGCCACTCTTCACAAAGACTTGTATGTCATTAATTTTTATGCTGTGCATGACCAAATTTTTTTTTGTGTGTGTTTTGTCCTGCCTCTTAAATTGCTATTCCTGTGTAAGACACCTTGCTCTTATTTTCAAATTTTTTGCCTTATCTTATCTCTTCTTGACCTGTGCCTGTTTTCTGTAGCAGAACTTGGATTGTGATTCGGATCTGTGGGATAAGAACTTTATTAAACACTACATTTTATCTGCATCTGCATCCCCTTGTCTCTGATCCATGCACACATGGCAGAATACCTTGTCAGCCAATGCATGCAGCAGATTCTAAGTCATGTCTGTGGGCTCTAAGCAACCAATGGTGAGTTGTTTGCGAAAACCACCAACGTTTGAGTGCCAATGAAACATAGCTCCAATGACTCACTGAAGCCAAGCCTGCTGCAGTGAAACCATAGCCACACAACATTTGCAAACCCCTTCTTATGCAGCCATGTTTCTTCCTCCTTCGGTACAGCCAGACAAGTTTGATGGTGATCCTGTGCAACACAGAGGTTTCATGCTTCAATGCATATTCTTTTGCTTCACACAAGGGAGCTGCAGATCAAGATAAGTCCATTCAACTTATCACATTGGTCATGCTTGTGCTGCATTATAGCAGTGTGGAAGCAAGAAGGTAGGAGAGCACTGTCTTATGAGAACTTTGCAGCATGCTTCATCTTTGATAATGCTATGATGGTAGAGAGACTGTTGGAAGATTGCTCAACCTCAGCTAGGAATCTTGCACAGCCACTAAATATTCATTTGAATTTTGTACTCTCTGCATTTAGTGGCTGGAATGAACCAGCACTCCAGGCAACCTTCCGAAGGGGACTCAATCGTGATATTCTCAACAATCTGGCCTATCTGGACAACCTAGATACCCTCAATACCCTCACAGATCTGCCGATTTAACTCAATAAACTCATGACACAGTGCCAATGAATCCCCCAATTCATGCCTCAAAGCATTTGCCAAGATTGCACAGCCCATGCAGTTGGGGCATACATGACTCAGTCAACAATAGAGGAAGACGTATTTCTGCAAACACCTATGGTACTACTGCAGATATTGACCATACCATTGCCTAATCCCCCAGCATGGCAAAGCCAAGCCTCAGCACCACCCGAAAGTAGGGACTGTGGCACCTTTTCATTCTTCCCAAGTGAGTCCCTTTCAACACATTAACCATGAAATCCTTAATATTACCGATGCAAATAGACCAATGTCCTTTTAGCATTCAGGAGGTGTGGCCAACTTCACTGACCAGTCCACAATTGAGGAGCTCAACATCCCTCTTGAAACCATGGTACAACCCATGCACATTCACACAGTAGCTGGGGGACCCTTTGGAGGATGTCTACCCACGCATTAGTGCCCTGCACCGAGAAGACATTACCCTCCTCGTCAAAACCACCCCTAGTCACCCCATCTCCATAGAGGACTACGTAAAGCCCTTAAATAGTCTTACATCAGGCCATACACATCTCCAGTGGGGGTTTCCTGACCATGTAGCAATTATTGAGGCCTCAACCAGGTGACAGTGAAGTACCCTTATTCACTGTTTTTTGTACCCTCAACTTTAGAATTACTCAGAGATGCCAAGATGTACACCAACTCCAGTGTATTATAAATGACATGCTGCAGGATATGCTGGGCAAACGTGTCATCACTTAGGTTAATGACATATTGATCAACTTTCCCATGCTTGAATCCCATGTTTAGCATGCAAGAAGTGTTCTAGCATGCCTGTTGGAGAATCATTTATTCAGTGAAGCAGAAAAGGGCTAATTTTGTGTTCCTAAGGTATCATTCCTGAGTTGCATTACTGGTGCAGAGGGAATCGCCATGGATCAATAGTCACTTAGTATACATAAGATAGTCACAGCTCTCATGTCATGGCCTTGACCCACCACAGTGAAAAACTTCTTTCTCTATTGCTCTCTCTGGTTCACCAACTTTTATAGACATTTCATATGGGCTTTTAGCACGGTTGCTAGTGCACTCACTGCCTTACTGACACCCAAGGAAGAAGAATAAAAAGCCTTTCCTATGGGTCCCATCTTCAAATATCCTAAAGCACCCTTCATAGTGGATACATCAGATACAAGAGTGTAAGCGTGCTCTTGCAGCACAGCGGAGAGAAGCCAAGCATGCACCCAGTCACTTTCTTTTCTAAGAAATAATCCCCAGGAGACAAGAATGATGACACTGGCTGGAGGAGTGCAAACACTCATTAACTGTTGTCTCAGATCATAAAATCTGGAGTATCAGCACACAGCCAAGTGCCTAAATCCATGCCAGGCTCAGTGGGCCTTGTTCTTCACTCTTTTCCAGTTCACCTTAGCCTGCTTAACTGGGTTACACAATACCAAAGCAGATTCACTGTACAGACAGTTCAACGATAATAAGCCCCTCAAGTCAGACCACATCCTTTCAGAATCTTGTATACTGAATATCACGAAATTGGATTTTAATCAAGAAATTGCCCTAACTTACCATGACCTACCTGAATGCTCACCAGGGTGCACTTATGTGCCACATCACCTGCAAAGTCACCCAATAACCTGGGAACACACATGACCTGCCACAGGCCATCCTGGCATCCACTGTACACTGGAGCTCATTCAAGAAAAGTACTGGTGGTCTCATATGCAAGAAGAACAAACACGGAGTGTGTTATCATGTGCAGAGTACATGCATTCCAAGGTGTCTCGTACATTACCTATTGGCAAATGTACACCTCTCCCCATTCCACAGTACCCACTTCACCATTGAGTTTATCACAGACCTCCCAGAATCACAAGGATGCACTACACTATTTGTCATATGCAACAGATTGTCCAGGTTCTACACCCTGTCTCCATGCCAACCCTGCCCTCAGCTTTTGAAATAGCTGTGACCCTGTCACCAAAGACATTGTGTCAGTTCATGTCTAGAGTATTAGGGCTTTTAATGCCCATGTCTTTTGGCTCACCCTCATCCTTGGCTGCCAGCCTTCACTCTTCCCTTGGAATACCTTGCTCACAGACTCATCAGCCATGAATAACTGAAAAACTTGTTTTTCTCATAATTAAAGCAATTGGACTTATCTGTTTTTGAACTCTTCATATACAGTAGTGAGATTACTAGATTTAGGATAGAGGAGCAGTGGCCTGGAGTGCTTAGTGTATTAGGAGGGGTATGCTGAATGCTGAACTCCCATTAAAGATATTCTGGAAACCATCCTAATTCGGGACTTCCCCACAGGCATCCAAACAAACCAGGCCTCCGGCCCAGAGGCTATACCAGGAAAATATTCACTCCTGAAAAGAATTACGGGGAGGAGGGAAGCTTTGTCACATCATCAGCACTTTCACACACACAGTCAGACTCGCACTCCATCTACCAGCATTCCTTGCATTGCTCACAGTCATAGACTTTTGACTTACACGCCCCATGACCACGAAAACACCTGTTTACAATCACACCTGATTATCTGAGCACTACATAAGGACTCTTAAGTTTTTGTTCCTTTTGTGATATATTGCTCTGTGTGTTTCTTCAGCAAGCTTTCAATATCCTGACCTTTCATTCTTTGTATGACCATTTTTGTTCCACATTACTGAATATGTTTTCCTGCTTCTGACTGTTATCTCTGTGTTTGAAATCTGCCTGTTATTTTGACTCTGCCTTGGATTACCTCTGGTGAATTATTCGTCTGAATGTTTGACCTGTGCCTATTTTTTGTTGCTGAACTGGGATTGTAATTTGGATTTTTCAAACAAGAATTTTATTATACATAGAATTTTATCTGCATCTTCATCCCCTCATTTCTGATTCATGCATACTCATTGCACTGTATTAAAGCTGAATGTAAAGACAATTAGTGTAACTTGTATCTCATTATTTACTTATCTACCTTTTCAACTCTTGACTATAATGAGAATAAGATTTTATTAACCTGGTTTTATAGGATAATAAGTGAAGAATAACATATTTTAATATCTAATACAATCTCTCTCTCTCTCTCTCTCTCTCTCTCTCTCTCTCTCTCTCTCTCTCTCTCTCTGCAGCGATTGAAGCTTGTATGTTCTCCGCAGCCTGATTGGGGTCCTTTCTTGATGAAGCATCGTGGTGAGCGTTATAAAAACATGATTGACCCTCTTGGAACAAATTCACTGGGGCTCAAACTTCCTCCTAAAGACTTCCAGCTATCTGGCCCTTGACCTCTTTTCCATGATCTTTGCCCTCTGACCTTTTTACCTTCATTTGTCTATCCTGAATTTCTATTAATTCCTCAGTACACACTAATCGACAGACTTGGCTTGAACTCACTGGGAACTTAAACTCTGTTTAAAGTCTTCCAGCCACTTTGTTTCTTCAAATTTTCTACCTTCAAGTTCTTATTTCCTCTTAACAAGGGAAAATCTCTTTCTCTTATAACTTCCCTACCCTTTTCCTCCTTCACCTTTTCTTTTTCACTCAAACCTCTACTTCTTTTTCTTTCTTCTTGGCTGTAAAGTAGCTATCATCTCACTGTTGGACATCTTTCTGTACACTTTTTCACCCTCTCAAACCAAACATGTCCTGAAAATCCCCAAATCACATAAGGGAGACGGACTCTTATTTATATTTAAAGGCTAATAATAATTCCTGTTCTTTAAATCTGTAACTTTGTGCCTCTGACTTCTTCTGAGTATAACAGTAATAGTTTTTATTTTGTGCAGCATTTTCTGTCATTTAAAATTTGCTGTACAACTCAGAATAAATATAAAGCTAGAAGAACAGCATTGCGCTAGTTGATAAACCCTATATTCTTGCATTACAAGAAGCACAAGGCTAGTTGTTGATTTCTTTAATTGATGTAATCTCTTGAAACTGTATGCACATTAATCTTTCACTCCTTAAATAACAGACGAGTGCAGCCATAATGTTCAGAACGCTACTCAGTGGCCAGGTAGCATTTATGTGTGAAAGCATCTATATTTAACGCTACATGTCCGTGATCTTTAATTGGACTTGATGTGTCTTTTATGCAAGAAGGAGAATCTTTATGATATAAATCCATATACATGTATAATCTCCACTGACAGTGCTGCCCTACAACACCAAAAGGAAGTAAGTGACAATTTGATGATTTTGAGATACAGAGCAAAAACGAACTTCATCCTGGCTATCTGTGATCAATAATAGTATCCCAAACTAAATGTGTTGATCGAATGCATAATAAATCAGATGTCTAAAAGACATAATAAGGAATCTCAAATTCCTCTGATCCGGGACTCTAATGTTGCTTACTTCTTTCTTGCAGTGTAAAGCATGCAACTTGTGTATTGAAAAACAGCAGCGAAAGGAAGCAACTTAGTTGTGTGCGTGAACATATTATTAATTAATAGTCTTTTCAGCAGCCTAGTAAAATATATCACAATCCAATAATATAGGCATTCATATTATAATGTCGGTCACCAACTGGTTCCCAATAATATGTTTTATTAAACAGGAAGCATTAAATTGATCAAAATGTTTGATGCATTTGTGACTTTTCCAAAAATGTCAATTTGCCCAAAATAGTTGAATTATATACATCGTAAGAAACAAATTATATACTTTTTAGAAGTTTATTATTAATATCCAACAAACAAATAACAAGGCAAAATACCAAAAATAACAAAACAACACCATATCATGAGATAAAGACAAATGATTAGTTAAATAGTCACAGTGTATCTTGTACACGTAGAAAAGTGCTAAATCATTTTTAATTACTCCGTGTCAGGCAGATCTGGTAAACTGTCACATACTGGCAGCTGTTCCCAAAACTACTGTCGACTCACTGACATCAAATTACAAATCTTTCCAGCTGTAAGCCATAATCATCTAAATTATAACAAATAAAGGCTTGAAATATTTCACTTTGCGTTTCACCTTTTAAGTTGAATTACTGAAACAAATGAACTTTTGCAGGATATTCTAATTTTTCGAATTTCACCTGTATTAACAGTGGTCAGTACAAGGCTATGAAAACTTGTGAAAACATTGACAGTCAAGTGACCATGGGGCTACGGGGATCAAATTTGTTGCACAAATTGCCAATAATTAAAAAAGAATTTATCATTGTTTTATTTTCACAAAATAGATTGGACTTAAAATAGACATATTTTTATTACTTGCTTCTATTTGGTATTGTTTTTGCTTCTAAAAAATACTATAATACAACAGAGCCCATTCATAAAAAAGTAACTTACTTCCAGTTCACTTGCTTCCTTTTGGCGTTGTAATACGAACAAACTCACTCACTTCTTTTTTCAAAATTCATTCTGCACGGTATAAACAGTTACCCAGAGCCCATTTATTGCAAAGTCTCATTTTTAACCAAATTGTCACTTACTTCGTTTTGGTGTTGTAGGGCAGAATGGTCCTAACCACCATTTTGTTCTATAAATGCACTGGGGGTTATTCCTGATGTAGCACGTATTATTCCTTACTTTAGAAGCATCTACTTGAAAGCAACACATATAAACACTCTGCTCACATGTTGAAGTGCTTCATGGGAATTTCTGGTCTTCTATTAGAAGATGCTGACTTTACCTTTAGTGATTATTGACCTGTGTTTCCAGTTACACATCAACGCAAGTCTGTGGATGTTCTTCACTGTAGACTCTGTGGAATACTCACAGTGTGCTGTTTTATATGAAAATAACTGTGCTGTATTTGTCACATGAATCCAGCACTAGACATCTTTCTTTTTCTGTCCTTTTTACTTCTTGTGTCTCCTTGTATAGAGACAATAAAGTAGTGCGAAGTGTTTACACACAGGAGTGCTTAAATAGAAGGATAGCAGTGATAAGCCTGTGTTGTTTGCCAGCGGTGCCTCCGGCTGCATGCGGAGGTTTTCTGAGTGCCACAAATTTGTGATTCGTTGCCATGAGGTCTGGAGAATAATGCATAATCAAGACACAGCGCACCACCTTCAGCTGCAAACATACATGACACGCCCACACCTCCATATGTCTGCCGCTGAAAACATGCATTCAGATCCTCTCTGCATCTCTTCCTCTGTTTTGTCTTGATGTTACTGTCTGAGATAGGAACCGCTATAACAGCAGCCAAGTTTATGAGTCATATCTCAGTTTGTGGCAACAGAAAAGCAAACAGCTTGTGGTCTCTCTGGGGGACTTATTTGTGTGTCAGTTCACTCTTGTATATGGTGTATTCATGCACTGACACTAACTGATGCATGCTTTCTTTTCATCAGTGTGTATGCTTGAATCAAGGAGTCTGGGTTTCAAGGTCATACTGTAATTGAGCTCAGAGTGCAGAAATATTTATCGTGCCCTTGCAGCAGGTGCGCACCATATTATTAAAACAAGTGTGATAACCTTTCATTTCTCAGCACTTCACGTGTTTTACACTTCCACTTCTGTTTCATGTATCGCCTGTAAGCAGTCAGCTTTATTGTATGGTTTCTAAATGCTTTTTAGTGCTGTTCAAAAGTTTCACACTTTCTCATTTTTCACATGGATCGTTAATACCCCGGAATAAACTGATCATTTCTCAGATCACACTAAACTCTATGATTTCATTGAACTTCCTTTCGAACAAACTTCACCATCCTGCAGTGAAATTGTTTATGACATGCCAAGAAAAGTGCAACTAAGTTTAATTCTTAGTGTTTAAAATTTTTTTTATTATATCTGTTGGTCATAAATATAGCAAATCAGCTACAAAAGGAATTCATGAGCACTAAATCTCACAATCTCTTTCTTGTCCTTCCCCATTCATCAAGTATACACTAATATATAAAAAATGTATACTCCTCACCGGATGGCACGGTGGCACAGTGGTTAGCACGTCCGCCTCACAGCAAGAAGGTCCTGGCTTTGAGTCTTGGGCTAGGGCATTTCTGTGTGGAGTTTGCATATTCTCCCCGTGCTTGCGAAGATTTCCTCCAGGTACTCCGGTTTCCTCCCAAAGTCCAAAAACACACACAGGCTAATATGCAGTTCCAAATCACCCCTAGGTGTGAGTGTGAGTGTGGATTGTTGTATGTGTGTTGTATGTGTGTTGCCCTGCAATGCAATGCCCTGCAATGGTCTAGCGAGCTGTTCAGGGTGTGCCCCAACTTCGGAGTCAGCAGAGATAGGCACCAGCCTCCCTGTGACCCTTATTAGGATTAAGCGGCTTAGAAAATGAATGAATACATATACTCCTCACCGGAAATGCCGACCGTTTCAAAAACATGGAACCAAGCATGGCGTTTTATCCTTGGAAAATTTCTGTGTGTGGTCATATAGTAAAGGATGTTAACACACGACAATGGTAAGCTCATCTTCCATGTTGATGTGGGTGAATTAATTAATCTCATGTTAATTGTTTCCCTATGAAAAGGTTTTAGTGAACACTGTGTTTGGCGGTATCTGTCAATCATCAGTATCTTTAAGCTTTGATTGGTAATCGCTTGAATCATGTCGCGTTCAAGTTCAGCTCAGTTGAACTCCGTCCCCACACTTGAGAAAATTTTGCCTCTTGTCACTCATTTCGCTGGCAATCATTGACTTTGCATGGTCGCTTGTCGCTCCCTGTGTGAATCTGGACAAACACTTAGATGGGGAGAAGTGTGCAGTGGTGCACATTCAAGATTTTGATCGTTCTGAATACACCATCTTGATACTTGTAGTGCTCTGCATGCTTCCTTACCTCTCAGTGTGAATGCAGTCATGCAGATATCATTATCAAATATCAAAGAAATATCAGTGCAAATATCAGCTCAGAATATTACATATTTGAGTATCAAGTATTCAGCTACTTGAACTGAGACATGGCTTGAGACTGTGGTGATGCACTTGCTAAGGCTATTTTCGGCATTCCCCTTTCAAATTATACAGATTCAAATTATACAGATCACCTGTATGTGATTGATGCTTTGAACATTTGCCAAACCACTTAATCCTACTAGGGGGGGGGTGGAGCCTATCTCAGCTGATTCTGGGCAAAGGCGGGGTACACTCTGAACAGCTTGCCAGTCCAGCGCAGGGCCAACACACACACACACAATCATTCACGCTCACCCCTAGGGGCAATTTAGTACAGGCATTTATCCTAATGTACATGCCTTTGGATTATGGGAGGAAATCAGAATACTCAGAGGAAACCTACGCAAGTACAGGGAGAACATGCAAAAATGCCCTCGCTGAGCCTGGGACCTGAACCCAGGACATGCTTCCCATTGGTTTGCATACAGCTTACTTTAAATAAGCAGAGTTTCTCAGTTAATCCATACAAATCTGGTCCTATTGATCAAAATATCTCATCTTATCTGGTGGGATGATATTATATATTAATAATATAATTTTTATGTATTTAATATTGGCCTCAAATGGACCTCAAATTCTGTTGACACTTGATTTTGGAGTATATTTCTAGCCCAATTTTCAGCATGGAATATTGCGCTAACATCAACTTCTCAGACACTGGCATTGGCCTTTTCCTCACTCGAGCAAAGGGATTTCACACAGATTCTTACGCTCAACATCAGAATTGCACATAACTGAAACATGCACAGTCTACGTAGTGGCGTAGTAGTTAGCATGTCCCCCTCACAGCACAAAGGTGCTAGGTTCAATTCCAGGGCTCGTTTGTTTCTGTGTGGAGTTTGCATGTTGTCCCTATGATTACGTGGTTTTCCTCTGGGTACTCCAGTTTACTCCCACAGTCTAAAAACATGCACATTAAGCTAATTGGACATCCCAAATTGCCCCTTGGTGTGAGTGTGGATGGTTGTGCGTGTGTGTTTGCCTTGCAATGGTCTGGCGAGCTGTTCAGGGTGCACCCCGCCTTCACCCACTGTCGGCTGAGATAGGCAGGTGCCTCCCGCCACCCTAATCAGATTAAGTGGTTCGGCAAATGAGCCAACTCTAACCCGCATGTACAAATCTCAAACAAGTCTTTGACAATAGCTGGCGATAAATCACTCTGTATGCTTGTGGCTGCGTACTGTCCACATTACTTTTATTTAATTCTATAGCCTTATATTGCTTCTATCACTAATTTAACACAAATTAAATAATGCACTGATCAATATGAAAATGGGGTGTTTGATTTACATCTTCTATGCTAAACTTTGTTCTAGCTTAGTTGGCAGATTACCATTTACACAAATCCTGTATTAACTCCTCACTATTCACACTTAACACAACTCTGAATAAGGCACATTATGCAGAGACAATTATTAATGGACTTAATTAATACATTTAATTACAGGCTTGTGATTTTATGGCGCAATTTTATGAGATTGTTTAGCAAGATTTACAGCACAGCACCTCATAGGCAAAGAGGGGCAGAGCAATGAAATGGGTTCTACTGTTTGCTATGAACTGTTGTATTCATACATCTAGGCAGCTATGAGGAATGCACAGGGGAAGGTCATGGGTAATTTTACAGTATTTAGGTAGCCTTCTGTATTTTTCAGTATAGGCTCTCAAGTTCTCATGAGTGGGTTGGGGTTTTCATACTGAACAGTAAGCTCTGTATTGAGACACACTCAACAAAAATATAAATGCAACACTTTTGTTTTTGCTCCCATTTTTCACGAGCTGAACTCAAAGATCTAAAAATTTTTCTATGTACACAAAAGGCCTATTTCTCTCAAATATTGTTCACAAATTTGTTTAAATCTGTGTTAGTGAGCACTTCTCCTTTGCCGAGATAATCCATCCACCTCACAGGTGTGGCATATCAAGATGCTGATCAGACAGCAATATTGCACAGGTGTGCCTTAGGCTGGCCACAATTAAAGGCCACTGTAAAAGGTGCAGTTTTACTGTATTTAAGAGGGGGGTTGGGTCAGAAAACCAGTCAGTATCTGGTGTGACCACCATTTGCCTCACGCAGTGCAACACATCTTTGCATAGAGTTGATCAGGTTGTTGATTGTGGCCTGTGGAATGTTGGTCCACTTCTCTTCAATGGCTGTGCGAAGTTGCTGGATATTGGGAGAAACTGGAACACATCATCATTATCATCAACAACAGTATCATCATCATGACCATTACCATCATCATCATTACCATCATCATCAACATCATCATCATCACCATCAATATCACCATCATCACCACCACCATCATTATCATCAACATCATCATCATCAATATCATCATCATCATCATCATCAGCACCATAATCCTCATCAGCATTATCACCATCATCACCACCACCATCATCAACATCATCATCATCATCAATATCATCATCACTAACACCATAATACTCATCACCATCAACATCACCGTCAACACCATCATCATAAACACCACAATCATCATCACCATCATCACCATCAACATCCCCACCATCATCATCATAATCATCACCATCATCATCGTCATAAACATCATCATCGTCATCATCAATATTATCATCACCACCATCATCACCATCAATATCATCAGCAGCAGCAGCAACATCATCACCATCATCATCACCATCATCATCACCATTAATATTATAATAGGTCTGGCCTGCTGGAACTAATTTTCTTTTCCTTTTTGTTCCTTTGTGAGAGTCTGTCTCTGCCCTTCAGGAATGAGACTGTGGTAGCATTATAAGATGATACTTTGCTGCTTTAGGCACTGGCATTTTGATTCATTTGTTGTAAGAAAAAGGCATTAATATTTATAACACTGTACCAGCAAGGAAGAAAACATTTGAAGTGATTGTTTTTATTTAAATCTTTCAGGTGTGTTTCATGTAGGTCAAACTTAACTAGACCTTAGGTGTGGGAGCTAAAATGTCCTGATGTAAATGAATCCAGTGACAGCAATTTTATTGAATATCATACTATCATACATTCAGTTGGAGAATGATTGTTATTCAGTGAGAAGATAAGCAAACATACAGTGGGTATTAAAATACACAGTACGCACAATAGAGGATGGAATATTAAGCTTAATCATATGGGTATAAAGCGCAGTTTTATTTTAACATGACTTTGTTAAGAATGGTTTGTTTGTTTTTTCTTCTGCAAAACACTGGTTTAGAAATTTTCATACCTGCTGCAGTAATACTTGCAATGTCCCCAGGAGAGAGGAACAGCATACAGATTCCTGCTATAATATGCAGTACTTTTGGAGGTAATTGTAGAGGGGTCTTGGATCTTCCTCCACACAGCTTCTGGATTTCAGGGTTCATGTTTGTAGTTCTGCTCTTAACTCTACGTGTGCTGCTGAATTCAGACCACAGAGACAGAGACGAAGCAAAACATTGATTTGTGTTTCCTGCTCGCATTTCAGTGGGGATATGGAAGTATGTTGAGGTTTTTGTTCAGATGAAAGATCCATATATGGCCAGGTTTTAACCTCTTGGCAACGGCAGCCAGGATTTGGGCTTAAGAGAAAAATGTACATAACCGAAATCATACCAGCGGTTTTCATTAGAGCTGCTGAACTGTGTCGTTGATGCATTACTGTATTTAATAGTCAGGAAAATATGTAGGATTTTAATTTACATTGCAATACAACTAGTTGTAGTTCTATTGACGCTAAGAGAAATTCAGGCTGGCGCCCATCTCAGCCGACTCTGGGTGAGGGCGGGGTACACCCTGGACAGCTTGCCAGGCCACAAATTTTATAACAGTATAAGATTTTTATTCTTTCAAAAGATTTTATTAATCTAAGGCCATTTTTTTACTTTTACTTAATATTTCATGACACCAGTTCAACATTACATGCAATTTTTATTATTATTTTTTTTAAAAAAGGTATTAACCATGACATCATTTGATCACTAGACGTTTGAAAGGATGTATTCCATCTATTGCCATTTGAAACTTTTCCATGCAGGTGCAGGTGAAGAAATGATGTTTGTGTCATGATAAATGGTACAAGGACTTCAGTTTGTCCATAGAGTTTGTTGGCTCACATACACTTGCTTATCCCTTAGACCCCTAGCAGCCCTGCTACGGCTTTTATCGATCCCCCACACATTCAATGATGCCGCCTTACCCAGCTAGGTTACTTTTGGAGAGTGGAAACTCGGCACACACCCAGAGTAATATCCGATTCTGATTACAGCAGAGACAGAAGATATAAGCACACGTGAAAGAGCTTCTGTTGTAAACTTTATGCTGCCGAAAGAAATATTTCTACTTTGGAGTTATTGCAAGATAATGAGGCTGCTTATAGGCATTTTATTTCCTTGACTCTTGCCACATGCATTGCTGCTATGGGGCATTAGCCTCCTGTGGGTTCAGATTGATGGCCCACTGGAGTGGGTAACATTGAGGAACAGTCACCATGTCGCCACATCCACACTTGAATATAGCGCCTCATTTCATCAGTTTTAACGACCTCATTTAAACGCGCTTAATGACTCTTAGAAAAGTCCAGGCGGAGCAGCAGATTCATGGGCTACTCTTGAAGGCAGTGTCCTGCTCATCCTCTCTGGCTGCTGCGTCTCCATTAGATGGCAATCTCACGAGAACACAGGCATGCACTAATTACTGCACACCAATTGACTTGGATAACACCACCACCATGGCTGGGTGTGGCCATTAATTTGGGCTATTACTTTGGCAGCGTCAACAGCATTTGTTCACATTAATATTTTCACGGTTGTGTGTTTCACACAGCGTCCTTGTGATATGGATGCAATTTTTAGGAAGCAGGGTTTTGTGCTTGGGTTGGTACAGTTTCCCATAAGTCTTGCAAGCAGATCTGATTATAAACCCTGTTTGTGTGATTTAAAAATTATCAATTAAATATTAATACAAGAAAACAGGTATCTTTTATACCTCAGTAGGAGTTTAAACTGCAATGCTAATAATGCTAAAATACGTCTTATCTGCTTGTCAATTTTGTAAATTAGCCACGTCTGTGATTGAATAAATATTCTCAGAAACACAGTGCTGTTTGAAATTCATATTTCTAACACCGATGTGTAATTTCACAGATAAGATCTCTCAAAATTTATGTCATTAATGAGACTTGCTGCTGCTCTGTGTGAACGATCAGAATGATATTCATCTCTCCACGACCTTTTCCATGGTTCTTACAAAGTCATTTAATTACTATCTTTGCCACAGAGCCTGATTAAATTGTTCCAGACTTTATTTGTCTGGTTGGAACTTAAGTTAAAGCATTGCTCGACTGTGGCATGTAGCATATTTAGGTTTATTGATTTCACAAATCAAGGTGAAGTCAATGAGGCTGCCGTAATGATCTAGCGTTATTGTTTGTGTGGTTGCCAGACCTTCACTGGGGTGATGGGAAGAGGTGATGCATTTCTTGTTCTGTATTTTGACCTACTGCTCATAAGTGAGAGACATCAGTAAGTGCCAAGAAGGACACATTACTATTTAAAAGCTCTCTGCTAAATTTGAAATTCAGCTGGGTAACAAGCAGCCACTAACAACTTGGACACACATATCATTAAATCGTGGCTAATAGGCTTACCCCGTTTTTAATTGGGAATGAGTCATCCAAACGTCTTTGATGGACAGCTGTTCTCAAAAACTGTGCAGTCACTATTGATCTCTTTTAAGAATTATTTGTTTCTTCTATCTATCTATCTATCTATCTATCTATCTATCTATCTATCTATCTATCTATCTATCTATCTATCTATCTA
>JBCNYH010000003.1:811785-823722 GCA_039654325.1 Tandanus tandanus
TAGCCTGGAGAAGCACATGGAAAAAACAGGAAAACAAAAACACACAATAGCTCCCCTAGTGGTGAGATATGCAGGATATATATATATAGCCATTAAGTGTGTGCATATAAGAAAGTAAAAAAGAAAATGTAATGATGTTGTTATATTGCAGGAATTGAACAGATGAAATGAAAATTTCTTTTTAAACGTGGGTAAATGTAAATGTTGTACTTCGTTTGTGTCATAAAGATGACATCTCACCTGGTAGTTTACCAACAAGGGCTAGTTATTTCCATAGAAACAGTTAAATTTAGTTGTAAGATATAATTAATGGTTTTCAGGTTATCACATTGCCACAGTCCATGAGCTCCCCGGTAATTTTCACACAAAAATTACCCGCTGTGCAAAAATTCACACAATGTCACATATTTCTTTTTTTACATTTTGCATTCTCATCCCTGCACTGTTTGCAGTACAATCACAACCACCCATCAAAAACAAACAAACAAACAAACAAACAAATAAATTAATGAATTTATTAATTAAAAAAAGTATGGAGGATGTATTTTTTTTCCCCCCTGAGAAATGTTGTAACAATAGCATGCCTTGATGGCCATGAACGTATAGTATGTATGCAAGCTTTTTTTAAGGTTGGGTTTAATTCTGCTTCAAAATTTATCTTCTTTTTCTTTTGTTTGTTTTTAAGCAAACTGTTTGTTGACTATTTTGTAATTAGTTTTTAATATGTGTACCCACTGTACACATGTTTTTATCCACTAACCTACCTCATGAACACATGATACTGGTCTGCACTCAGTGTTAAAGATAAATTCTGCACAATATACGGTTCATCTCTTTTTATTCTATATTGTCACTTTGCATTTGCTCTTTTTTCTTATTTCCTCACATATATTTTTGCCCAAATCCTTGTAAAAGCCTACATAAATGCTTCTCTGTACAGTGAGCAATTTAATCCGAAATCAGACTCCTTGTTTGTGTTCACAAACTTGGCAAATAAATCTGATTCTGATTCTGATTAAGTGTGTTATGGTTCTGATGAGAAACTGGACTGCTTGAATCCAGTAATGCTCAGCAGATGAACGTTAAGTAATCATTAAGACTGTGGATGAAGACTGTAACTATAGTGTCCTGCAGCAGAGGCCATGTGGATCAGCCATTTTATTTCTGTTTGACGTTTAGCCTCTTGGCCAAACAGAAGCCTGTGATGGACCTTTTACAAATCATCACTTTCAGATTGCAGGTTGTGCAAAAGCTATTACAGCACTGCTGCAGGCCTCTGTCTGAGGTTTGCCAGGTTCATTCACACCATGCATGGAAGGGAGGAATGCAGGAGGTACAGATGTAGGTGATGTTAACACACTGCTGGAACGACATTCGTCCTGTGGGAATGCATTATAATTAGGGATGGCTGTATATGATCAATTTAAAATCTGATAATTCTTCAAACAGGTCAAGTGGGGTAGGGTTCTGCCGTAGCTGACCAAGTGGAGATACTGAAGAATCGGCACTGCTTATTTTTATTAGATTAAGATCATAATTATATGACTATTTTAAACAGATATAAAGTGCAGGATCAAAGCTTTACTCAGTGTCGGCTATGTAGGTTATCAGTGCGATAACATCCCACCTGCCTCCAGTGTGTGCTCCAGTGTTGGGAAAAACTCAGAATTCCTGAGTGTTATAACTGTTATACCCCTATGTATGCACAGTGTATCAGGATATTTGGCAGTAAGAAAGGAACGTCACAGCAACCCCAGCATATGTAGCTAATACTCGTGGATGCGTTAGATGATCTGCTTGTACGTTCTGTGTCCACATTTAATGATAGCACGTACATAAGAGCTGTGATACTGCATACATAAGTCACGGGGATACTGTAAAAACAAAAGCTATGCAGCAGTGACACAGCGAGAACTTTATCCGAATAAGCCTTGTGAACGCTTTATCTGACGTAGCAATACTGACAGCGAGGGCGTCATCACAAATAACGATAAGTGTATGATTTGGTGGCAAGCATGTTCTGAGCAGTGTGTGTGTGTGTGTGTGTGTGTGTGTGTGTGTGTGTGTGTGTGTGTGTGTGTGTGTGTGTGTAAAACGTTACAGAGAATAGAAAATAGAATCTAACTGAAATAATCAACTCTGTGATCACAGTTCACAGTTCAAAAGTTCCAGAAAATGCAATAAAAATCTATAATTTATTAAATCACGTAGACCTTTATTTACCTAACAGAAACACCAATGAAAGATTTGCACTATTGGGTGGTTTCACCGTAACTGACGTGTCATTTGCACAAAAGATAATAATTTAAAAATTACAAATTACAAATTACAATTACAGACTGAGTAATATTTAAAAAAGTGACTGACATTTTAAAGACTTGAACATCAGAACAAATACTTGTATGGAAATTGTGAGATTGAAATTAAAGTGACTTTAAGAGGTTACACCAAAATTGTAACTGACGTGTTGTTAAAAATCATATAAAATATAAATCCACCATTCTATGAACTGCATGGGAGCACATCACTTTGGTTTTGTACAATTAACTGAAAACAAGGTATTAATAAAATACTAAACTCATGTAACATTATTATAATGAGATTAAATAATTAACATACCTGATGTGGCATTACTGATTTGATATCAATATTCAAATGAAGTTTCAAACTTCCAGATGGTCTCCAGTCATGTGACATGCATCCTCAGCAAAATTAGTTTTTATGATTTTTTTATTTTTATTTTTTTGAAAACAACAAATAATTCTTAAAACAATTCTACCAGGATTTTTTCCTTGTTATTAATAAAAAAAAGTATGACAAGTGAATATTTTTATGGAATTGCCCACTCACTTGCCGAATCGCTTAATCCCATTAGGGTTGTGGGGAGGCTGGGAATACCGTGAACAGCTCGCCAGATCATCTCAGGGTCAACACACACAAACCCATTCACACTCACACTCACACCTAGGGGCAATTTGCCGGTTATCCTATTGTCCATGTCTTTGGACTGTGGGAGGGAACCAGAGGATCTGGAGGAAACCCAAACTAGCGCAGGGGGAACATGCAAAGTCCACACAAGAAACACCCTTACTGAGCCAGGGACTCGAACCCAGGACCTTCTTCTTGTGAGGCGGACGTTCTAATTTGTAAGTTCGTATTAAACCAGAGAATTATGTATTGTTTGAATTTTATTGGAGTTGTACGAAATGTTTTGCAAAATTTGCCTCATATCTGACATGAATGAGGTGAAAATAAATAAATAAACAGATGCATGTTTCTGAGACTATTTTTGTACAGAACCCTTTTACCATGCCCTCATCCTGCTCCTTTCTGTATCCAAATATCACCAAGCTAAAGCCCCTGTTACACATTGACGATTTAGCCAGCGTATACTGACGTATGAGAAATTTGGCGAATACGCTGGCATACGTCGAATAAGTTATGGGTAAGTTTTGTGTAAGTTACTGCACGCTGGTATAAGTTGTAGCACCGCGAGGTCGTTGAAAATGTTTTCGACGTATGCTAGCGTATGGCTCATACATTCTGCATACTCTGGCCATAAGTTGTAGGTAAGTTATGTGATCGTTCACACACGTTATTTTGTGTTACTCATAAGTTGAATATAATGTCTAGCGTACTTTGAACCTATGTATAACTTATACCAAAGAATGACTAGCGTGTTGGCAGCATTGGTAACTTATGACCAACGGTAGTTTAACTTATGCAGCAGTGTATCCCCGACGGTTGATCACGTGATGTATAAAAGGCTGCCGCACGCTGATTTAAATCAGATCTGCAGTAGACATCGCAGTATCAACATCACAGTCATGCCGAAGAATCATAGTTCACCGACTAATGAAAAGGGCAAACAAAAAATTGTCACTTTATATGTTAATGTCTATTTCAGTGTGCCGTCATTCCTTAATTTTCTCACGTGGCGTACAGCAGTCAACCGTCAACCTGAATATGAAACACAACTACATTAGTTCAGGGTCTGATATAAAAATATATATTTTCAGAATAATAGCTCATTAAATGATTTCTTTCACCTGTTTAATGTGATTTTTGCTCCTGAACTTCACTGCACAGCGTCTCTATATCAGGGTTGTAAGATGTAACTTTCATTTTCACGCAGGATTGCAAGCTCTCATCTATGAGCCGCGAGCGATGTTTACTTTTGATGTAGTTCATGATTGAAAAAACTGCTCACACAAGTATGTGGATCCAAAGCTCGACAGGACTCCAAATGCATACTTTTTCATGTTTATATAAGTGTTGGGAATGACACTCCATGTATTGAACAAAAGTTTGTCCGGTTTGGGAAGGACTTCAGTTTCACTCCATTTGTGCTTCTGAGCAAGAGTGGCCTTCTGACGAGCAACATCTTCAAGATCAGCTGTCAAGCTTCTGAACATAGACACCCACACGTCTTTGTCAGCTATGTCGGCCAGTTCGAGCTCAAGATCGGGCTGACTTACAGCTGTACATGCAGTCATATTCAACAGCACTGAATCGACATTCAGAGGAGTGATGGGGAAGGAAATGTTTTTACCTCCCTAATCTCACAGAATCTTTGCAGTAAGTTTGCATTGCGATGATGGCATGCTGAAAATACTCACCATTTATCAGATCTTGTGCTTCTTTGAACTCTCTCAAAGAGGGGAAGTGAAACAGTGTACCTCCCTGTACATCTCTGGCAAACAATGTCATCTTGCACTCAAATGTCAAAACCTCCTCCAGCATCTGCAGGGCTGTGCTTCCTTTCCCCTGCAGACTTTTGTTCAGAATGTTAAGATGCGCTGTCATATCCACCGTGAAGTGCAGTTTTTACAACCAATCTGGTTGATCCGCTTTGGAAAGGTGAACCCTTTGCTTTCCATTAAGTTTTTATGTGCTTCAGACACAAAGCACACTATTTCAGCACCTCCCCTCAGGACAGCCACCGGACTTTGTTGTGCAGACGGAGATCGAGATATGTGCTCTCAGCTTCATCCAATAATGAACGGAACTTTATTCTGGAAATGTCTGTTAACGTTTGATTTTTTTTGTTGTTGTAGTTTGCTAATTTCTCACCACATATTAAGCATACTGGTCAACCAGTTTTGTCAGCAGTGAAAGCAAATGAATCTGTCCATGATGCATTAAACATTATTTTTACTCTTCTTAGATTTATACACTGCTAGCTTACCAGGGGGTCAAAATTATTCATTTGTCTGGCATCAACATAAGCCACGGGAACCACAGCAGAGGGAGGAAAGAGCCGCATGCGGCTCCGGAGCCTCGCCGACCTCTGCACTAAACGCTTCCAATATGCCCATAATATACTAGCTGTAAGTTAGAAAGATGTTCAGTAAAATTTCTGTAGTCGTCCGGAACATATCAGGTACGTTTACATACATCAATATATGCTGGAGATCAGTTTGATATAATTTTGCTACAAGTTTTCGAGAGGCTATGGATAAGTTACTAATTAGCTATGTATATGTTTAAAATTGGAATAACATCAATAGTTCAGCATATGCCAGCGTTTTAAAGAAATTTGTCATACGTCGCATAAGTTCAGCAAATCGTGACAGGGGCTTTAACCTTTTGAACATTCCCAGAACACAAAATGCTTTATTTAAATCTAACATATTACCACCAGATGTATCTCATTCCTTTATCCTGTTAGATTATTATTCCAGTACGATCACATCTCTAATTATAATGTTTGTCAGGGTTATTCAACCTGCCTTCCAAACTGCTGCTAATTAATCTATGGTGTAAGGAATATCAACCGGCTGTAGGACTCCCTGGTGTGAGGAAATTAATTTTGGACAAGGGCATAGATAATAATAATAAAAAAAAGGCAAGAAAGAAAAAGGAAAGAAAGAAAACTTCCTCTTGTAGTTATGTGAGGGGCCCTGTAATAAAGATGAATTTGTACTGTGAATGAATAAATGAATGAATAGGTGCCTTTGCAGTTGTTAATAATGTAACAGAATATCATTTCCTTTTAGTCTTTTTTTCTTAGTCTTATTTTTTGTCTCATTGCAGCGTTCCCACTTCTTCAAAGGACTGTCTGAGGGTTAAGACTTGGTTTTAGGGTTAAGGTTAGAATCAGGTTCAGGGTAGAGTTAGGGTAAAGGTAAAAGTAAGGTTCGACATTTAGTTGTGATGTTTAAGTTTTGGGTAAGTGGCTGTGTCAATGAATGTCCCCATGAAGATAGAAGTTGAAGATTCTGTGTGTGTGTGTGTGTGTGTGTGTGTGTGTTTCAATGCATGAGAAGCCAAAGCTCATGCACCTCCCAGATTTGTCATTCAACTCTTTACTACAAAGCTTCCTCAGAACGTTGTACTGTTCTGTGATATTTTATTACTTGTGCAATGGGTGATGGTTGATTTATTAAAAGAAGGCAATTCGTCACTTGTTTGTCCATATGAGCAGTAAACATGGTTTGTTGTTTGTTTGTTTGTTGTTGGCTTTTCTGCTATGACTCCCACTGAGACATACTTTTTCTGAAGTTGCAGTTATATGACAGGCACTTCTCAGAGTCGTTTGACCGATATGTTACTTCCTCAGACTTTGTGATACCTGGAACACTGTTATCTGCTGTGTACAGTATATCAGACACTTCAGTAGCATTTTAAGTACATTAATATTCATATATACCTAAATTATTATAATTTTTTTATTTGACTACTTACTTTTTGCTCTTTGGCCTAATACAAGCATGTGATTCTGATACATCATGTGAAGAGAGAAGGATGTTTATTGCAGTAGAGGAGGAAACAAGGTATTTCTGCTGTTTGACCAGTTATTTAGTCTGAGCTGTCGGGTTAAATTTGGCTGAAGTTTACACATGTATACATGATGGGAAAGTAACGTATACATCACACATCCACATTAAACAGTATGATAGTCAAAAATTGCTAGAATGATTAAAGGGTAATTTCATCACAGCTTAAACATGGAGGATTTAATCAGATGTTTAGAGTTAGAAAGGGTACATGCATTTTAAAAGTTTAAAACTGCTTTAGAAAAAAAAATCAACAGAGCAGCTATCACTAATAACTACAGCTTTACCATTATAGGCTAATGGTTTGGATAGTCTAATGCTGTATGATACACAAACTATGATATAAGATATAATAATTATATACTTAACAACATAGAAGGACAATAAAATTTCCACCTCCACATTGCTGCTTGTCTCTTTTGCTAGTCACAAAACTGTGTTCAGAGGCCACACCTCCTTTACTTAAACTGACAGAGGCCACACCTCCTTTACTTAAACTGACAGAGGCCACACCTCCTTTACCTAAACTGACAGAGGCCACACCTCCTTTACATAAATTGACAGAAGCCGCACCTACTTTGCATAAACTGACAGAGGCCACACCTTCTTTACATAAACTGACAGAGGCCACATCCCTTTATTTAAACTGACAGAGGCCATACCTCCTATACTTAAACTGAAGTAGGACTCCACACCTTCTGAACTCAGACTGACAGAGGTCACACCTTCTTTACCTAAAACAAAAGTCACAAAGTTCACAGAGGTGAGTTCTTTATTTGAGAGTAGTAGTCAAGAAAGCCTTGAACATCTTTGTAGTCAAGAAAACCAAGCAATGTCTCTACTTCTTAAGAATTGCTGAGAAAAGCCAGTCTACCCTCATCCATGCCCACAACCTTCTAGGGACAATTGAGAGCAATCTGAGCAGCTTTATCACAGTCTGGTTTGGGGAATTGCATCATCTCAGATTTGAAGACTCTACAGCGGATAGTAAGGGGAGCTGAGAAGATCATTAGAGTATTTTTTCTCTCCATCATGGACATTTAAACCACACGCTGCATCCACAAAGCCAGTACCACTGTGGATGATACCACGCACCCATCACACAAACTGTTCACCCTGCTGCTACCTGGAAAAATGCACTGAATTACTTGGGCCTTTACAAAAAGACTCTGAAACAGTTTATTCCATCATGCCATCAGACTGCTCAACTCTGTGGGACTGGACTGATACCCCACCCCACCCTCATGCACAGATTGATGACATTTCATTCTCAGTGCAATCTTTGCATAGTTTAAGAAACATATCTTAATATTAGTTCTTGTAATGTTGCACTTATGTTGTAATGTCATTTCATTTTCGGGGAGGCTGGCGCCCATCTCAGCCCACTCTGGGCGATGGCAGAGTACACCCTGGACAGCTCGCCAGGCCATCGCAGGGCAGAAACACGCTTACGGCAATGAAGTCTACTCTTTACAAAAGTCAGCAATGGTTCTTTTACATTCCTCTCACCACAGACAGTGAGAGACATGGCTGGTCTTTGATAACCCAGTTAGCTGCACTGGGGGACAGCAGTGACAACCTGGTGACAGTGGGACTTGAACCCCTGACCTTGGGATCAGTAATCAAGCACCATTCCAACGGGCCACCACTGCCCCCTTACGTTGTAATATTACACACATTACGTTTACACTAATTTATGAGTATGTACCTACCTCCATGCACATCCAGACTTCTGCACCTATTATTAGGTACTGGTCTGCACTGCATTCTGTTTGTGTCAGTTTCCCTGTCTTTTTGCACTGTCCTGTAATATTTGCACATGCTACACACATGCAGTTTTGTAGTCCTGTGGTACTTTATGTAGCACCATGGTTCTGGAGGAATGCTGTTTTATTTTAACTGTGTATTGTACCAACTCTATATGGTTTCAATTACAATTAAAGCCAATTGCCTTAAAGACCGTTACAGAGGCCACGCATTATTTATTTTAATTCACAGTTATAGAGGCCACACCTTCTTTATTTGAATTCAGTTACAGAGGCCACACCTTCTTTCTTTTCATTTATAGACAGTTACAGTGGTAATGCTTACTTAATTTGAGCTCACAGATGGTTACAGAGGCCACACCCTATTGCTTTGAATTCACAGATGGTTACAGAGGCCACACTCTCTTTCTTTGAATTCACAGATGGTTACAGAGGCCACACTCTCTTTCTTTGATTGCACAGATGGTTACAGAGGCCACACCCTCTTTCTTTGAATTCACAGATGGTTTCAGAGGCCACACCCTTTTATTTGACCTTAGAAAGTCCACACCATCCCAAAAACTAACATAAATGAGACCAGAGCGAGGAGCCACACCTCCTTTTTTAAATTCAGGAGACAGACCACACCTCTTATAGCTTTTACTTAAATATACCACTCTGAAACACATGGTGTTTTTAAAACGTTTGTATTGAAGACGTTAGAAACCTCTTCTATAATTTAAACTCACAGTGTAAGCTTGCTGATTTTTTTGTCAGTTCAGCATCTGAATTGTCCTGACAGCATTCAAATCCTCCTGTAATTGCCACATTCCAGCATCTAGTTTTACAAGCACTTCTTGATTTTGCCTGAGGTCTCCATTCACATTTGCATACACACACACACACACACACACACACACACACACACACACACACACACACACACACACCATAAGCTGCTTTCATCTCTCCATGATGGCTTTTTAACTTCTCAGAACTCTGGATAAAGCAGTTAACATTTTCAGCAGTGCTAACTAAAGGCGCTACTTATTATATTTATCATTGTTGCTTTTGTATGGACTGGGTAATCCGTGTTGCTTGAGGCAGCATCCTGTTTATCAACCTCATGAGCAGTATTGTGACCTGATACCAATGTTCTTTTTTTGAAGCTTTTTATTGTTTTGAAATAGGCTTTTGTTTTTCTCATGAATTTTCATGGGCATTTTAGAGCTTATGTGCCATAGCTAAGTGCTGAAATGTAAAAAGGATGATTGTGTTAGGTAGAGATTGGAGAAGCTGTTTGCAAACACTACTAAAATGGGAAAACCTTTGCAATACTATATGAAGTTTCTCAAAAGACATGCTAGAGATTTGCTAATTTATGGAGGGTTGCTCAGGTGTGATGAGATGAGCGTTATACTGTTTGGCCTTTGCACCAAGGCATGTAAAAAACATATGTATTCCTTTTCAACCTCAAAAGATTTCAGGGTCTGTCAGAAACCCATATTAAAAAAGTCATGAAACATGGAAATGAGCTCAGAGCGGAAAGGATATATTTGCTTGGAAAAATGCCGTAGGGTGTTTGTGCGTAAAAAGAGGTTCTGCTCACTGATTCAGTGTGGGTGTCTGTGACTTCGCGCACACAGATTCAAAGGAGTTTAGCAACCGCACAAGACCACACAAAACATCAGCTTTCAGTTCTGAATCACATCGTGATTACTGCAGCTCCGGTGCAAAACCTGAGGCAACTGTTGTGTCAGATTTGAGATTTCGCTGGATAATGTCCGTTAAAATGTAGTTTTGGGGGAGGAGAGCTGGCAAGTTTGTGTGATGATGTAGAGTGAAGCCCTTTAGTACTAGCTTTTTCACTAGTATATATATATATATATATATCTTCATGCGCAGTTTTGATCTTATGCTAAAATCACACTGAACTTCTGTGTGCTATCTCTGTAGTCACATGGTATATCGTTATGGCCATGATCAAAGCCTGATCGTTTCTGAATAATTATTGTGTTATGGTTTTCATATTGGCAATGCATAAAATCATAAAAAAATGAATGCCTGTATTTTGCATGAATTAAATAGAAAAGTGGGTGAGGGATATTTATGCAGGTGACTTGAAACAAATTTTTTTGAAAGCGAATTTTCTATCCTATTCACCCTGACTTGATGCTGAAATGTGAAAACAATGTTTCCTGTCCATGACTATTACAAAAACACATAAAGTTCCTTTAGATGACTCAAAGAACTGAGCTGAATTCACACATTCACTCTTTATGTAGTGTAGAGAGATCATATTTTTCTATTTTAACCCTGGGTTTACACTGGGCCCACAATGTCCACAATCTCTGCGATTGGAGCATGATTGGGGTATAAAATGGAGGCAGGGTGCATCCAAGAGATGAAACTTGAAGGAATCATGTTTCCGAGTTCATCAAGATCCCCTACGATGACACATCAAGGTCTGTTACACTGTTAAAGAGTAGCAGTACTGTTCATCCTTAAAGCATAGTTCGTGTGTAATGTGAAATGTTTAAGAAATACAGAGCTTATTTTAAAATAAATGACCATAAAAAGCAGTATACTGGGTAATTTTATCCCATGGATTACTTGTGGGGGTTGAACCAATGCTGAACAACCATTTTTTTCCCAGAAGTGATGTGAACTCTCGTTGGGTCAGGTTGTCCAGTGCAAATAAACAAGCAGCGAGCGTCATTTTAGGTGATAAACATCCCCGTATACTAAAGGCTCTTACCTTTTACTGGTTGCTTTTGGCGAGACGCTGCTCCCGTCCGCCGTCATGCTTTGACTTTTTATGAAGGAATTCGGTAGGAACAGTGTCCAGTTTTAGACGTAAAAGCTTGGGCTTCCCCTTTTTTAAAAAGGTGAAAGACCACCTTGGTTTGCCAATCCACAGGTATGGCCACCGATGACTACGCAATGTTGTTGAGACGTGTCAACTAAGAGAGTCATACAACATCCATTCTATTGTCGAATCACACTCCTCAGCCTACCTGGGAAACTCTATTCAGGAGTACTGGAGAGGAGGATCCGAACGGTGGTTAAACATTGGATTCAGGAGGAACAATTGGTTTTCGTCACGGCCGCAGCACTCTTGACCAGCTTTACACACTCTACAGGATCCATCAGGGGGCATGGGAGTTTGCCCAACCTGTCCCCATGTGCTTTGTGGACTTGGAGAAGGCTTTCGACCATGTCTCTTGGGCTATCTTGTGGGGTGTGCTCCGGGAGTATGGTTTACCGGACCCATTGCTATGGGCCGTTCAGTCTCTGTATTGCCAGAGCCAGCTTGACGAAGTCCTTTTTCAATTCAATTCAATTCAATTCAGTTTTATTTGTATAGCGCTTTTTACAATTGACATTGTCACAAAGCAGCCTTACATAGTAAA
>JBCNYH010000003.1:932609-946205 GCA_039654325.1 Tandanus tandanus
TTATTAGTGCTGGGTGCAAGCAGGGACTCCGGCATGACTAACTATGGCAGCATAACTAAAAAGAGAGAAACCAGAAGCACAGCTTCACCTTGGCAGAGCTTTGCAGGCTTCGAGCATCTATGAGTGTGCTAACTCATTTTCTGTAGTTTCGGATAATGGAGTAAAAAGTTTGTCTGATAGGTTTGAAATATGCTAATGTGTATTTGCACGCATGCTCAGATCATACTGTATGCTAATGAAGAGTGGCCAGTCTCTAGGAGACTCTACTATCCCACTGGTGACACATTCCCTTTAAACACAGATATGGAGCTGCATTAGTGGTGTTTTAGATTCATAATGCTCACCGGGGAAGCATGGTGGTGTAGTGGTTAGCATGTCCGCCTCAAGGTCCTGAGTTTCAGTCCCAGGCTTGGCGAGGATGTTTCTGTGTGGAGTCTGCTTTTGAGAGTTTACTCTGGGTACTCCGGTTTCCTTTCAGAGTCTAAAAAAACATGCACGTTATGCTAATTGGCTGTTCCTAATAGCCCCTAGGTGTGTATGTGAGTGTGAATGGTTGTGCTTGTGTAACCATGTGATCGTCTGGCGAGCTGTTCAGTGAGCTTCGTGCAATGTCAGCTAAAATCTTAGTAGGATCAAGCATGTGTGCATGTGTGTGTGCTCACTCGCTTGCTCACCAGCTTTCAAACTGCATTTCACTGCCATATTAAACACAGTAACCAGAAACTTCTTTCATTTAACTACAATCAATATTAAAATGTATCCCTCTGTCACTCGTCCTTTTGTATAATTTGGACAGTGAGAGAGCGAGAGAGAGAGAGAGAGAGTGTGTGTGTGTGTGTGTGTGTGTGTGCTAGTTTAAGTCCATCAATGTCTAGTTTCTCCTCCAAATGGATTTTGGGGGAAAGTAAATGATAGAGTAAATTATCCACTTTGTTGATGTCCATTAAAACCTCATACAGTGTCTGTGACATGACACTGATGGAGTGTTACACACATGTCATTAAAGCAGGCTGAAAAGTATTAGTGCTAATGAAATACAGGGAGACACTTCCATTGCTGTCATTTGTAAAGAGTAGGCCATTGATTTGCCATCAGCGTGTTTCTGCTCTGCGATGGCCTGGCGAGCTGTCCAGGATGTACTCTGCCCTCGCCCAGAGTCAGCGGAGATGGGCGCCAGTCTCCCCGCTACCCTAATTAGGATTAAGTGGTTCAGAAAATGAATGAACCTTTTTTTGCACTTGGTTCTACTGAAGTTCAGAATAATCCACTTTTATTAAAATCACTTTAATGGTTATGCAGAAAAATCCGATATGGGGTGGCACTGTGGTGTAGTAGTTAGCATGTCCGCCTAACAGCGAGAAGGTCCCTCACTCCAAAGACATGCACATTAGACTAACTGGCTGTTCCAAATTGCCCTAGAAGTCTAAGTGTGAGTGTGCATGTGAATGTTTGTGTGTGTGTGTGTGTGTGTGTTGGCTTTCATCCTTTCCACAACCTTAGTAGGATTAAAGGGAACCAAAAACAAACTTCATAAAAGCGTGAATACATCATGTATGTTTCTTTGTGAAGAAAAAACAAGTAATAAATCCGTACACAGGGGGGCTACGTTGTCCTGTGAAAAGTTGCACATGATTCACTTATATGCAACAGAAATACAGAACTTATTTACATATGAATAAATGGTGGCACATAGTATTAATTTCTATGATGAAAACAATTTCAGTCTCATGTATGTAAACTGAAGCTTGTATTATGCGTAGATGTGCCGAGTTTTATTTTATTCAGGCGTTCACTAGTTTATATCTGATTTGTTAGTTTAATATCTGTTTACTGTTATTTTTACCATTAACTTGCCTTATATGAACTGACAAGTTCTGCACACTCACGAGAGTAATGGCAGTTTTTTCAAACTGGATAATGCAAAATATCAAACGTATTTTAGCAGCTTACACTTTCGAAACTGTAAGTGAAAACCACCTGATAATGAAAATGGTCATGTATAACAAGAGAGTTTGGAAGGCTTGCTTTTCATTTTACTTTAAGTAGTTTGGCAAATGAATGAATGAATCTGATATGGATGCCAAAAACAAAACCGTATAACAGATGAGGCTTACTGTTTATTTGCTTTGCATTGAATGACATCACTAAGATTAGAGATAACAAACCGTATCATGAAAGCTGTTGATTTTCATCCCAGCCTTTATTCATGTACAGACATACAGGCTTTCAGATGTCCTGTTTATCCATCAGTCCTTCATCATATTTTTTCTGTCATATGAAAACACTTCCCGCTCTTACAGTGCTGCTGAAATTACTTCAGCATTTTAGTTAATTTGGAATCTATGTTCAGTACTGGAGCTACATGGCTAATGTTACTTTAACAAGTAAAGAAAACAGAAAGCATTAATTAAATAAGGACTTATTACACGTATATCATTTAGCAGGTCATATTCTTATAGGAGCTATATAAGAACACACTCATACACACACTGTATCATAACCTGTCATGAAGGTAAAGAAAAGCACATCTTTATTCATGCAGGATTGATGTTCGACTGGCTCAGGCTGTCATGCCTCTGCCATTTTAATAGCACTTTGTCCATAAATCAATCAAAATATGACAAGCTGCTGTCAGAGAATGTTCAGTTACACATGGACGAGAAGCACTAGTGTTTGAAACAGGACCGAAATCTTTGAATCAGATTTTTTGTATTAAACGCTGTTGGATATAAAAAGTTTTGTAATGTTGCTCTGTTTGAAAAAAGAAATAAATAAATAAACATAAACAAATAGTGTATTGAAATATATTTTTTATGTTATTATTAAGATACGTTCTTGTTTTTAATGACTTTGATCATCGCTGTTATTATTGTTGCTATGAAACCAAAAAAGTGAGAAAAGTTGAGGAGAAAACATTGATTTAGACCGAATGAATTGAGGTTATATTAAAATAAAGATCCACATATCAGATTGAACTGTGATTAAAAGTACACTTCTTTCTTGTTTTTCTGTTGTTGTAGGTCATGATTTCTGTGCAGAGGGAGTTCTGTGTGGAGAAAACTCTGTCTGCAAAAACCGGAATAACAAAGCTGAGTGCAAATGCAAGAGCGGCTACGTGGCTTTACAAGGGGATTCAACCTACTGTGAAGGTAAGACAGGTTTTGTATATGTGTGCGGGTGTGTACAGACTTGTGTGTGTCATATTCTGCGAGGATTAGACATGTTCAGCCATATGTGTGTGGACAACCCCATACACAGCGAGCTGTAATACACTGTGTTCTGACTTCTTTCTATCATATCCAGCCTGAATACCTTTCATCAGTGCTAATGATTTGAATGTTATGGCCAATTAGGTGGGGTGTTGGAAATTTCAGTTATTTGTAAATATTATTATTTTTTTTTTAATAAATTATTTCACAGCAGTATTTCCTAGGTTGTGGTTTCTGACAGATTATTTAAACAGAGTAGAGGAGTGTTCCAATATAATATGAGCTGATGGTTATAATTGTAGCAGCCAACCCAAGTAGCTAAATATTAACTCTTTGTTAATGTGGTAGTACTATGAGTGGGGCCCTGGGAACGATTTTTTAGACTGGAAACTATTATTGGTAAAACAGGAGAAACAATTTCTAATTAGCATTTACATCTTTTAGACTTATTTATGAATTATTTTTATTATAGCGGTGCCTCCATTTTATACAACTTACTCTGTAAGGTTTGCAGAATAAAACTTTGTTGACCCTTACCATTAAGTATGCAACTCTTTAGTTTGAAACCTGAAAATCTTACCATAAAATTAGGACACAACACAAACTGTTAGAAATCCAAAATTTCGTAAATATTTATAAACAATATGTTAATAAACAAACATGAAACACAAAAGTAAAAATAATATTCCGTCACCAAATATATTTCCTTTTAAACTCAGTTCAAATTTCAACTTATATAATAATCATCAGCAAGTCCTTCATACTTAAATACAAAAATGTGGCAGGCCTGATTCGTTGCTCGAGTTCCGTAACACAAAAATGATAACTTCACTTGTTACACAAGCAAGAAATAAAATGAATGTCCGATGAACTACTCACAAATCCTCTGATGGTTGGATGCAATGGAAGTTAAGACCTTACTCACGACCAATGCAAATCCTCCTCAACAACGTGGTTGAATTAGATGGTACTCTCTGGCCTTTGTAGAAACTTGGGTAACACTCAACGGGTCGATCGCGATTAGCATCATACATTTATGCACGGTTAACACATCTACTCACGAACATAATATGCATTGAGTATTCACTCATCACAAAGGAATATATATAGTCTAAAACAAAACGTAGACTTTGCATCCACTACAGTTTCACAACTATTTCTTCCTTAATTACTCTCTACCTTGTCCAGACAAAGTGTGTCTCTCTCCTCACTCAATACAACACTCTCTCTCACTCCCAACTCTAACTCTCGATTTTTTCTTTTTACTTCTTTCTGTTTACTTAACTCCCACCCACATACAGGTGATTGGACAATGAGTTTTACACCAACCAAGGAAATAAAATAAAATACAAAATTGACAACACAACAAGCTTGGTTGTAACAAAACATGCCTTGACATGCCCATTGCTAATAACTTACAGCAAATACCAATAGTATTGTAATAAAACAAATGTCAACAACTTTAGTTGAATTGAAGCAATTTTTTATTTGTTTCAAATCTGAAATAAATATTTTAGACCGGGCTACATCCTCCCCCTTCTAAAATGTTTAGATGTCCTCATCTAATTATGGAGTGTAGACTTATCTTTATAAGGGCGTGTTTTAGGATGTTTAGGGTACCTCACTGGACTTGATTTTTCTCGGGTACTGAGATTCAATTGTATAACCATGCCTTGGTGTACAATAGTCACAGGCTCTTCAGTTTGATTTCTGGGTTTATCATAGGTCAACCGGATAACAGGCTTGATTTCTCTTTTGACTTTCTGGTTTTAGGACTTACATGAGTCCTCAAACCCTCATCAGTGTCTTCAGCTTTATCATTAGGATCTACTTCCACCTGTGAGGGCAGGTACCCCTCTTCTTGTGAAATATCAGATTGGCCTTCCTCTAGCTCAGATCCACTCTCAGATGAGGAAGAAGGAGTAGGTCCTGTATTAGGTCTGGTTGGTATGGAGAATTGTCTCCCATCATAGTCATTGGTTGGATACTCGTAGACATACTCATTCTCAGACTCTGAAACTGAAAATTCATCATCAAACGTTTGATCATTTTGGTCACATGTTGTTTTTCTAGAAACATGTTGTCTCCGGGTAAATATTGGTCTGACTCTTTTAGTTTGTTCCAAATTATTTGGAAACCTGACAATATAACCAATTGGCAGAAGATGGTCCCTGTGCATAGTTTTGGCACTTCCAGTTCCTTGTTCTGGTTTGATCTGGTACACAGGTAAGTTTGGGAACTTCTTGACCACGATATAAGGTGTAGAGCTCCATCTATCTTGTAGTTTGTGCTTACCAGTAAGTCCAACATTTCTCATCAAGACTCTGTCTCCTTCTCGTAGAGGTTGGTCTCTGACTCGTTGATCATAGCGTGATTTGTTTCTCAGATGGTTTTTTGTTGCACTTTCAGTAGCTAGGTTGTAAGCTTGTTGAAGTTCTTTTCTCATTTTGTCAACGTACTGTAAATGAGATGTCTCTGAATCACCATCAATAGCAACACCAAAACAGAGGTCAACAGGCAATCTGGAATTTCTTCCGAACATCAAATAATATGGAGAATATCCAGTAGATTAATTTTTGGTGCAGTTATACGCATGTACTAACTGACTGATATGCTGACTCCAGTTTTGTTTCTTCACATTTTTCAGAGTACCGAGCATTGAAAGAAATGTTCTATTGAAGTGTTCTGGTTGAGCATCCCCTTGTGGATGATACGGTGAAGTACATGATTTTTGGATTCCAAGCATGGATAACAATTCTTTTATAAGGCGGCTATCAAAAAATTGCCCTTTATCCGAGTGTATTCTGGCGGGTAGTCTGTAATGGACAAAGTATTTTCCCCATAATACTTTGGCAACTGTGACTGACTTTCGGTCTTTTGTAGGAAACGCCTGGGCATACCTTGTGTAATGATCAGTTCCTACTGGTACATTTGCAATTCCTTTGTTGTCTGGCTCTATTTGAAGGAAATCAATGCAGACTAGATCTAAGGGGCCATTACTTGAGATTTGATTCAATGGAGCTGACCGTGGTGGGAGCGTTTTGCGAGAAACACAACGTCCACAAGTTTTTATGTACTCTTCCACATTGGTATTCATTCGAGGCCAATAGAAACGATCCTTGATCAGTTCTGTGGTTTTCTCTACACCAAGATGTCCACATTCATCATACAGCAATCTCATTACACTTGTTCGGTATCGCTCTGGTAAAACCAGTTGCTCGCTGACTGTGCCATTAGGAAATTGTCGCTATAGTATCTCATCCTTTAGTTTGAGTTTTGATCTCTCCCGATCCAACAAAGTCACATCAGGTGGCAGGTTTTTTGATGGGACCAGTGGTTGTCCAGTTTGAATGGTTTGTTTTACGGGACCGATGACTGGGTCAGGCTCTTGAGCTATTTGCAAGTCTTTGGGAGTTAACTGTTCCAATGTGGTTGCTTTTAGGCTCACAGAGAAAATATAGGCTTCTGGGATCACGGATGGAGGAACTCCAAGTTTATCTACTAACCTAACAGGGGTTTTAGTAGTTTCATTGACGGACTCTTTCTTACAAATGGCTTTTATGGCAGAGGGTGAAATATCTGTCCATTTTTCAGTGTCATGGGTGTACTGACGGGATAATAGGTCAGCGTCTATGTTATGACGACCAGGACGATACTGAATGCTGAAGTCGTATGTGGCTAAAGCTGCAAGCCATCTATGTCCGAAAGCATTTAATTTCGCGGTGGTCAACACGTAGGTTGAAGGGTTGTTGTCGGTTCTAACGATAAACTTTGCTCCGTAGAGGTAGTCGTGAAACTTATCCACGACTGCCCACTTTAGTGCTAAGAATTCAAGTTGATGGACTGGGTAGTTTCGTTCTGAATCACTGAGTTTTCAGCTCGCAAAGGCAACGGGCTTAAGGCCCTCAGGGTACTCTTGGTTGAGCACAGCACCTAAACCATTCATGCTAGCATCTATGTGCAGGACATAAGGTTCGGTGGGATCTGCAAACGCTAACACAGGGGCATTTGTCAGACAGTCAGTGATCCGTTTAAAAGCTTGTTGACAGGATTGGTCCCAACGCTCTTTGAGGTAACTTTTGATTTTATCTCTCGTTTGAGTTTTCCTATTTTTCTGAGTAGGTGGATAACCTTTAGTTTACTCGGTTAGTGGATGGACAATGCTTGAGTAGTTTGCAATAAATCTGCGATAGTATCCACAAAAACCAAGGAACGAACGAAGAGACTTGAGGTCTGTTGGTTCAGGTCAAGTTTTGACAACAGCAACTTTTTCTGGATTGGTTGCTATACCTGATTTTGAGACCACATGACCAACATAACTCACTTGGGACTGACAGAACTGGCATTTGTCTATCGATACCTTGAGACCGAATTCCCCAAGACGATCCAAGACTTTTAGAAGACGTAGCTCATGTTCTTCGAGCGTTCTGCCAAAGACTATTATGTCAAGATACACTATGACTTGGAGAAGATGCATATCACCAACGGCTTTCTCCATAAGCCGCTGAAAAGTGACAGAGGCTCCTGTAATACCTTGCGGCATTCTTTCAAACTGATAGAATCCGAGGGGGCAGATAAATGCAGTCTTTTCCTTATCCTCCTCGGACATGGCTATCTGATAGTATCCACTCCGGAGGTCAAGGACTGGAAACCATTTGCTGCCTGAAAGACAATCTAAGGCGTCATCGATTCTAGGAATGGTATACTGGTCCGGGATGGTACGGCGGTTCAGAGTCCGGTAATCGATGCAGATTCGTATGGAGCCATTTTTTTTCCCGTACTACTATGATAGGTGAAGCGAATGGATTACGAGTCTCTTTAATGATACCGTTAGCTATCAACTGCTCCAAGTGCTGTCGTACGTCCTCAATATCCGCAGGGGCTAAGCGACGCGATCGCTCTCAGAAGGGTGTAGAATCGCTAAGACGGATATGATGTTCTACATCTTTAGCTAAACCCACGTCCCATTCATTTAGAGAAAAAACATGCTGTCTCTCAGATAGTTTTTGCTGTAGCCTTTCCTTCCACTCTTTGGGAACTGGTGAATCTCCAAAATCAAAGAGTTCTGGGTCTAAGACACTCGTCTCGGACTCTAAAGCTTTAGGGTTCATGACTACATCTACTGCATGCATCTCAGCAATAACTGTGCCAGCCTGAATAGAGCTAGGTTTCGTTGACTCGTTATGTAAGAGGACTACAAAATGGTTCTCATCTATGTCACTTCCAGGAAGAACACCTGGCTGTACTAACACGCCATAACATAATAATAAATGCTTTTTTATTTTGCCAAATGAAACTCTAATAGCTGCAACGTTTTGCTCTTGAGGACACATTTTTGACACTTTTGTCAACTTTTATTATTTTTTAAAACTTGAACCTAGCAAAATTATGGTAATCATGGCCTTTCTTTTCACTTATTGAATTAATTTAATAAATTAGACTGATATTTTATGCTTCATTCCTTTGCTTCCTGCTTTTAACACCACAGACTTCATTTAGGAATCCAAATGATATTCTAATTCCTGCGCATGCCTGTTCACTCATTATGTCATTGTATCTTTAGCAATCTAAGCCACACAATTTTTATTACATTATAGCCACTTCAGTAGCTTCTAAATGATGCCTGCCTCATCATTTACTTCCAAGAGAGGCAGCCTTTTTCAGCACCTCCATCCTCTAACTTAAGTGTTTTTTTTGTTGTTGTTGTTGTTGTCGTTTTGTTTTTTATAGCATAGGTTTTTGCTGTTTACTGTAATACTGCTGGAAACTGTGAATTTCCCTCTAGGATTAATAAATCATCCATTCATCTGCCTCATACTGCTGTGATCTAAAGTAACTGAGAAAGAGGTTTGTGGAAAGCTGGCATTTTAACCTTATGTTTCACACAGATGAAAAAAACAATTTTTCACAGTATTCTGAGAATTATGAATCAGACTGAATCCAATATCATGAGTTGAATCAAATTGAATCATGACAAGAGTGTATTGTTGCTGAATACATTTTAAGTATTAAGTTGTATAATTAAATATTTACCCTGTTGTAGTATTGAGGGGAAAAAAAAGAAAGGGAAAAAAAACCATCTGATTTAAATCGATATGGTGCTGTACTGTTTTAACATATGGGTCATTTCATGTCACTTCAACCAATAATCATATAATCTCTATATTGACCAAAATCAAAATCTGATTAAATTATGATTTGCACTACATACAGCCAAGATATGTGTCCTTATGTGGTGAAAATGTTATATTTTGAAGAAACTATCTAAGAAGTCCATTAAAAGCTTAAATGAGATATATGTTAATGTTATTTAAATCTGAGCACCCCTGAAGTTTATAAGTGAAAATATTTTCAGATGCAATATCCAATTTGAAGTTTATTTGACTTACACTGCAGCTCCAGACTTATTTTGGACATTAGCCTTTCTTAGCTGTGTGCATCCCTATAAATTTTGTTTATATGTTTACTGAAGCATAGCCAATATGTGCTTGGTGGGCTCATGAAGCCAGAGAAAATGTAAATTTATTTTGGAATTAGATAAAAAAAAAAAAAAACAGCTCGGAAGTCTCTGGTGCTGCTTTAGACGGCTTATGAGTGTGACATTCTCGAGGAGTAAAATTAATTTTACCTTAAACCAAGCCAAAAATTGTTTAGACAAACAGAGCAAACAGAAGTGTTGTTCAGAGCTCAGTACGCAGTCCTTTATGTCACATACTCTTTTCATTAATTCGTTTTTTTGAACCGCTTAATCCTAATTAGGGTCACGGGGAGGCAGCGCCCATCTCATCTGAGTTCACATGATATAGCCCCAGATTAGATATGAATCAGAGTTATCTGGCAGTAATGAAAGTTTACTGGAAATGAAAATGATACGTGGACGTGTTTCTGATAGTTTCTTTGTTTTGTGCTGAATTTGGTGAACTGTCGGTGCACACGGTCACAACCCGCTGTTTTATAATGATCTTCCGATCCACTTTGCCCTTTATCAGGGTGACGGGAAGGCTGGTGTCCATCTTAACCAACTCTGGGGGAAGACAACTCTGGGTACATCCTAAACTGCTCATCAGTCCATCGCTGGACCAACAAACACACACGCACACACACACAACTATAAACACTTACAACTAGGAGCAATTTGGAAAGCCAATTAGCCTAATGTGTATTTCTTTGGCCTGTGGCAGGAAACCAAATTACCCAGAAAAAACCCACACACAAGAGATATCAGAAAGGCTGTGTGGAATCTTCTCAGAATTGTGGGGGATGGATAGAGAAAAGCAAAAGTTAAATGTTACCGGCAGTGTACTGATATGAGAAGATATTAGACCAGGTTACTGAGCTCTGGGATTTGTTATGAAGGAAGAACCAATAACTGGACCAATAACTGACCCCTGAGGGACTCCTGTATTAAGGCTGTGAGGTGAAACTAAGCCTTTCCAACTAAAGTAGCGGATACACTGAAAACCAGATAAATTCTCACCTCCAAAAAAAAAAAACAACTATGGAAACTTTCTGTGACTGTAAGGAGGCCAGGTCTCCATGGAATGCTGGGGTTTGTAAGCAGACAGGTTGGCATCTATGAAACTATTTGATCAAAGGTATATAGACTGTGTGAGAAACCAGAGGAGGGAAACAGGTCTGCAGTCATTGGGGGCAATTGTGGCCTTCCTAGGGAGAGGTTGGAAGAAACCAGACCGCTTAATATTCCTAAATGTTGCATAATAATTTTTCTGGCTTAAATGCATACATTCGTTTCTCTTTGTCTTGACGATTGAAGGATCTTTAAATACATTTCTTTTATGGATTTACAGGATTTTAAAGACTGTGGAAGCAGGAGGGGGACAGGATAGCAAATTATCTCTATGGAAGTAAGGAAAAAAAGGCAGTATGTGGATCAGTGATGAATGATTTAGTTTTGAAGGAAAGAAGATTTCCTTCGCTATAGTAACTGAAGAGCAAAAAAAAAGATCAGCACCTAATAGCTGGTTTGGGATGTCCTACATTCTCTCCTAGTGCTTGGAGATTTTTTCTTTCAACCAGAAAGTGTCAGAAACCCAGGAGGTGGAGGACATTGGTCTAGCTTGCTTGGAGTTGAGAGGGAACGCTGAGCCCACAGTGCAGCGAAAAAGATTTTATGTTTCAGTAGTGTAAAAAGAGGAGAAATAAAAAAGGGATTTGACCCAAAATCAGAGGCAAAGAAAAAAACACAGTCGTGAGGTTCTTCTACTGTAACGGCTGTCATACACACACCTTCTCTGGTGTGTAAAACAAGTTTAGCACTGACTGTATTTTTTATATACTGCAATAAATATATATTTCATTAAATCGATATACTGTAACAAATAGTTTATCTCAATCCAAACACATCGAGCATATGATTGATATCCTAATGCAGCATGTCATTATAGAACAAAACCCTGGGAAACCGGAGTCCACATTGAGCAGATGGTTCTGAGAGACGCTGGTGATTTGGACATTACTGAATGAATTAATGATGTTTATCTCGAATATGTAAAAAAAAAAATAGTAGACAAGAAACAGCACTGATAAAAAGAAACAACGTCAAAATATATCAATTAAGTCGTTAAACAAAATGACTAAAGATGGGGGGGGGGCAACAACAACAACAATAATAATATAATAATAACTTCAGTGAAAGTAATTATAGTAATATAAATAACAACAATAACAACAACAATACTACTAATAATAATAATAACTGAAAAGTATGAAGCAAATGAAATTGTCAACTGTAACATATTCGGAGGGGAGTGGGAAGAATAATCTTATTTAATCTCACCCCCGTATCTATCAATTCTTGATTGATAATAATGTACCTTCTTCCCGGTTAATATCTCCTTTTTCTGCACCCCTCATACCCCAAAACATGTTAAATTTTACCAAATTATTTACCGAAAAAAAAGAAAACAAAAACAAACAAAAGATAACCAAAATGAATAACAATCTAGAATGATTAAACATATACAAGGAAAGAATTAATAAATTAATAATAATTATTTGAGTGGTACTGTTTATGGTTGAGGAAAAGGAATGGACTGTGTACAGTCTGCTGCACCTATAATGTTGGTTAGAGCATCAACAAAATTAAATCCCTTGATTAGAAGCTGTTTATGTTCAGTATAAGGCAATTTAATATATTGTCAGGCCAGTAGATTTATACTCTCCAGTACTCGTGAGAGGATGCAGCTGATGTCTGTGATATTTAAAAAGAAAGGAAATTGTAATGATTTCACTACATCACTTCAGCGCTGATATGTGTGTAAGAGTACTGTTTACAGTTCATAGGTTCTGTTCATAGCTGAGAACAAATACCAGATAAAATGACTGGTGGAGCGAACACATGCGTTCACTGACCTTTTGCATGGCACCAGTTAAAGTCATGACGATTCAGATTTTGTCTTTGCTGAAATGTATTAACAAAGCATTTTTATAGAACATGTGGGCACACAGAGCTTCCTCTGACCTTGCGCGAGATGTTTTGAAAACATTTCTTTTGTTTGTCTGTCCACAGTCTACTAGGACCGAGCGAACACTCGTGGATTGTGGACAGACAAACACACAACACACAAACCAATTTTCTGTGGTCACTGTACCTTCTGTGTAGCTCACGCGAAAGGTAAAAATGTTAGTAAATGCCAAAAAAGTGCGTAAGTGAGAGATAATGAATTTCTTTGCTAGAACAGTTGGTGAATGAGGCTCATTGATCTTGATGAGATCATGTATGACATTAACATGCGTTTAGTAAGAGAATAAGGATATGTTCAGAGAGAGGTGAGAAGCACCCTTTAAGCTATTATTAGTTAACATAACGTGATGGTGATGTATAGCCTGTAGCATGATTCATTCAGTAGCTTTTCATTTTCAGACAGAAAAGGCCTCCTTAAATAATCAATCAATAAATAAATATAATATAATATAATATAATATAATATAATATAATATAATAATATTCGGTACGCACATGTTGGGGTTCTCGCCGGTTGACGAAAGGGTAGCTTCCCTCCGCCTTCGGGTGGGGGGGTGGGTCCTGACTGTTGTTTGTGCTTATGCACCTAATGACAGTTCAGAGTACCCACCCTTTTTGGTGTCTTTAGGGGGTGTGTTAGAGAATGCTCCCCCTGGGGACTCCCTCTTCATCCTGGGAGACTTCAGCGCTCATGTGGGCAATGACCGTATGACCTGGAAGAGTGTAATTGGTAGGTACGGCCTCTCCGATCTTAATCCGAATGGTGTTTCATTGTTGGACTTCTGTGTCCATCACGGTTTGTCCATCACGAATACCATGTTCGAAAATAAGGGTGTCCATAAGTGCACTTGGCACCAGGACACCCTAGGCCGCAGTTCGATGATCGACTTTGTAGTCGTGTCA
>JBCNYH010000003.1:991632-1002805 GCA_039654325.1 Tandanus tandanus
AATCACTCAAAATACTCAGTCAAAATAAAAGATCTCAATGCAGCAGATGAAGAGAAGCAAGGTTCTTTATTCAGAGTTGCAGTCAATCACATACAAGGCCGAGAGAGCAGCTGGTCTGAAAATGTGATGTCCTTAACGTGATATCATCCTTCCTGTGATGACGCCAATCTTCTCCATCCAATTTCCCCTTATTTTCAGGCTAATTTTATTTAAAAAAAAATTGTCACTTACTTATAAGCGCCAACTTCCGTACTTTCTTTATTTGTTTTTGTCCTTGTGAGCTGTTCAGACAGATTGTTCTGCACACCATCTTTTCTCAACCATGTGTATGTACCTTGATCTTCTTATATTATTCTACATTATTTTTATTGTATTTATTCTCTAACATGAGCAAGCCTTGTTCTTATTGCAGTTCTGCACTTTTCTAGGTTCATCATTGCTGAAGCTCTGCCTTATGCACTACATTCCATTGCTCTTTCGTGTACTATGTCACTGTGTTCTGGTCGCTCTGACCCGCTCTTGTTTATGCCAGGGCTTACATACTTTTGCCACAGAGAGATATGTAATATTAGATTATTTTCCTCAATAAATTAATGACCAAGTATAATATTTTGTCTTGTTTGTTTAATTTGGTTCTTTTTATTTATTTTTGGGAAAATTCTGATGATGTTTTAGGTCATATTAGTGTAGAAATATAAAAAGCACCACCGTGAATGTAGATCTTTTTGATCAATCCAGAGGCAAGAGTAACAAGAAACATGCTTCTTGAGACAAACTAAGAGAGAAAGTTTGAGAGGAAACAGACTAAGGGGAACCCGTCTTCATCTCTTCTGCCTTACTACTGAGAACCACAGTTGGCTGTTTGATTATGCTATGATCATCCTGAACATGATGATTTTGCAGTCAAATACTTAAGATATGAGAATGTGTCAGGAAATTTTGTGTACAATATTTAAAGAGACATTTCTGCTCCTGTCTGGCCTGTACTTGAGATTTGATCTGGATTCATTGCTGCAGGCATTTATAAGCAGTAATCTCAGATGCTGGGTCCTGGGACACTGCAGAGTCTGAAGTTGTTTCTGAGAATGCTCACAGCAAGTCAAAGTCCAACACAAGCAACACACACACACACACACAGCACTACCTCATTAGTCTCTATAAAGCTGTTCACTATACCCTCATGGTTCCCGTGGTATGGGGAAACATTGATTTAATTACTGCTTATGAACAAGAACAACATTAGGCTTCTGTTCACCACTTCATACATTTCTGACCAAGACACCATGCACGTGTTTGGGTAATGGCATTTCACAGCAAGTGATGGAGGTTAAAAATTTAAAGCTCTGAAGATTTAATCACTATATAGTAATAATCTGGGTTCTTCAAGCTCACGTCATGTACAGTATTATGCACCCATTTGAAAGGTGACAATTTCCTAATTAAAATATAATAAATAAACCATTGCACCATCTGGAAGTGGTAGCCTAAATAAGTCATTTTCATTTTTATTCATGTTTACCTTTTTTTAGCACAGATGCACTCATCAGAGAGCTTTGATAATTCAAGGTGATGCACATTCACTCAATCTCTCTATCAGTGATTCCATGGTCTAAAGCTCTCGGTAAATGAATCCAATTTCCAGTATCCTTTTTTTAGATAAGTCACTCTGATTACAGGAGAGACGATGAGTGTCAGCAGTGGCACAAAAATCATTTTATCACATCAACCTGTTTAGAGAAATGAACTATGCAACTATTTACATGGAATGTTATACAGCCTGTTTTCAGTTCTTTGGTTTCATAACAGACATAGCTAAAAAAAAAAACATCTGGTCCTTACCAAGTCTTATAATGATCTAAATCCCACATCTGTTGTGTCCCAAAACAAGACACAACAGATTCCAATGTCTCATAATTTATTTAATATAAATTAAGCCAAAATGCAGGAAAAACTCCTACAGCATCAATAACATGATCTAATCATCTTCTGTATGATTTTCCAAATCATTGTGGATTATTTTTTCCTACTCTTCTTAACGTTGCTTTGGTTCTTTGATGTTTGAAGGACTGCCCAGGTCCTGTGGCTGCAAAACAAGTCCTAATCACCACGACCCCACAACCATGTATTTGTTTTTTTACCTTACATGTCACTGAGCATTCTGGCCAAACATCCTCCCTCCAAAGGATATTGTTCAAGAAAGCTTGTGGTTTGTTCAGAAACAAATTTCTAAGCCCAGGCCATGCTACCTTGTTGGTTTTAAAGAGAAGAGGCTTTCCCCTGGCAACCCTTCCAAACAAGCCATATCCGTTCAGTCTTTTCTATTTTTACTGTCATGAACTTTCACAATAACATGATAACTAACATCAGTAGATGCTGGTGGTTTCGGGGGTTGTTTGTTTGTTTGTTTGATCTTGGGCTGAATTTGTTGGGATGCCCACTGCTGGGAAGATTGGCAACAGGCTTGAATGTTTTCTTCTTGTGAATAATCTTCCTCACTGTAGAGTGATGGATTTCAAATTGTGCGGAATAGACCTTGTAACCCTTCCCAGATTTATAGGTAGCAAGAATTGCTTCTCCAAGATTATTGTTAATGTTTTTCACAAATAAGGGTTAGGGCTAGGGTCAGGGTTATTCAACCAAATACTGATTTCCGAACTCATCTGAAGTATAAATATTAGTGTCAGCAAAGCTCTTCATGTTCCTCAAGCACATACCTAAAAACAGTAAAGTCTGAGAAACTGATAATTTTGCAGTGGTCTCTCCTTCTTCCCTCTCCTCTGCATTGTTTGCTTGTGAAAGATGTGCAGTGCCAGCACTTTCTGTAGATCAAATCAGCATCGCAACAGGAGAAGCATGTGCAGGGCTTTAAGGTTGTGTATTTTCAGGGTTTTGTTGAAAGTGCCTGTTTTGACACTTTTAAAGTTTGTGTAGTTTCATTGGCTTTTTTTTTTTTTTTGCAACAATATTTACTTAAAAATGCTGCAGTTATTTATTTCTGAATGAACTTTATTGAAGTTGTTTGAAGTCTTGCTGTAAATGAGATCCAGGATTCCAATATGTATTTCTGTTTTATCTGCTCGGCCGTATGGCTATTCTTTGCAGCTTCACAGTAATCTAAGAGGAATTTATAGACTCAACTTTTCCATAGTGCATGTCAACATCTGCTCTCCCACAACAGATGAATCCATAGCAGAGTGAAAAGAGAGGTGTAAGGAGCATTGTTTAAAATGTATAGTTTAACCTTTTTATGGGTATCAATTTTTTTATCATTTAGCACAATAACTGTCGGATAATTGAACAGTTCTTCTGGTCTCAAATTAAAGGTCAGCAGAAGTTTAGTGATTCTTTAGAAATAACTATTAAAAAGATATTTTACTGTAAAGTTTAAAGGCCAGGTTAGACTTCATTGACAGAGATCAAGCAGTGCTTTCTGTGTGGTCATAACGTTTACTGACTTATTCGAACTTTTTTTAGTGAGACCCTGGGCAGAGCCCAGATTTTAAGCGTAATATTCCAAATATATTTTAAATTCACTCTGCACTACTGAGCTCATACAGCTGTTGTCTGTGTAAAACCCAACAGTGCCTCCTCATGAAGTTAAAGTTAACTTGTCACCAGTTTCCAGTCCATGTCCCAATGATAAATTTGCTGAAAAATTTTAAGCTCTGTGAATATATGTAATGAAAAAAAAATAATCTACACCAGAAAAAGGGCGTGTCTATCCAAAAAACAACAATACTTAGCACATCTGCTGCACATGCTCGAGCCGGAGAAAATCGTTAGTATTTTGGCTACAAGGAAATGGCATCATTCATATATAATGGGAGAAAGTAATAGCACTTAATGCTTATTATATAACATTTATGGTTTAACAGTATTTTTATACAGTTTGTGCAAAAACACCCACTGTCTCGTTTCCCCACATTATTATTATTTTTTATTAATTATTATTAATCCTGCAAGAGAAATTATTGCCTCTGCATTTAACCCATCCAAAGTGAGCACACACACACGCACACACAATCAGTGGGCTGCCACACGTTGGGGTGCCTGGAGAGCAGTTGGGGTTAGGTGCCTTGCTCAAGGGCACTTCAGCCATGAACATGGAGGAAGAGAAGGTGCAGCTCACTCCCCCACCGCCACACATTTTTCCTGCTGGTTCAGAAATCGAACCAGCGATCTTTGGGTCTCAAAGCAGCATCTTTAGCCATTAGGCCACGGCTGCTCCGCCTTTTTATGAGTAGAATAAATTTTATATGACCCATCATTCATAAACATATATAAAGTGTTTATATATTAATTTAAAACACACACACACACATTATAATTATTAATATTATTATAATAATTATAATAATAAAAAAAAATAATAATGTAATAATAGTTATAATAGTAGTAGTAGTACTAGTAGTAGTATTAATAATAATAATAATAATAATAATAATAATAATATTATAGGTTTTTATATGAATTTAAACATGGAAGATTAAACATAAATAGTAAATTTAAATTATAAATTTATACATGAGAGTGTTACAACGGCGTAGTGGTTAACTTCACAGCAAGATGGTTCTGGGTTCAAGTCCCAGGCTCTTCAAGGGTGTTTTGTGTGGAGGTTGCGTGTTGTCCATGTGATTGTGTGGGTTTCATCTTGGTACCCCGGTTTCCTCTCACAGTCCAAAGATATGCACAGGCTGATTGACTGTTCCAAATTGCCCCCAGCTGTGCATGTAAGTGTGAATGGTTGTGTGTGTTTGCCCTGCGATGGCCTGGCACACTGTTCAGGATGTAACCCACTCCTATTTCAGAGTTGGCTTAAATAGACCCCAGCCTTATTGCAACCCTAATAAAGGATGAACAGGTTTCGAATATGAAATGAGAGGTATACATCATAAATTTTATAAATTCATAAATGTCTAAGTAGCTGATAGAAAGAAATGAGAAGGTTTATCTTGAACATAATTGAATTTTAACTACGGAAGAGTTGTTTTAAATATTTCTTGGATTGTGTGTGGTTTAACACGTTCACTTGAAATCCTGATGACTAATCAGCGTGTGCCATTTTTGAGGAGAACCCTGGTCTAATCCAGCAGCAATACAATCTGCTGATTAAAGATTACATCAGATGAATGAGAAGGTGTTAAAGGATAATAAAATGCGTGCCCTTGATGTGTAAGTCGGAGGCTGAAAACAAGATTAGCGTCTGTCGCTGGAGAATATCGCTAGAGGAAGCAAACATTGATTGCGACTGAATTAATGCTGGCTTTGCAGCTGCTCGAGCTCATTTTGTGAGCAAATCCTTACTGGGACACAGATTAGCCAAGCCAGTGTTCTACTGGTTACACAGTAGTGTCTGTATTGTTTCTTATTCACATAGCATGAATTTCTCAGGGTGAAATTTGAATTTTTTTCAGGTCCAGGAGCTCTCTTCTGCTTCACACCCAGATGCCATCAAATCATGAGAACACTATAGAGTTTCTGTAGTGGGGTTCCACATCTTTATCAAATTCAGTACAAAACGTGTAAGCTTGTCATATTGTGTTTTGTTTTCATCAGTCCAACTGGATTTGAGAGTAAAGTATTACAGGAATCAAGACATTCTTCCCACTTTTGTTCCCTGACCTTTCCCAGTCTTTTCACTGAAAATGTCTATATTCTGCATAATGAAAGTGTTTCTTCCATCACATGATGTTAGATAGGGGTGATCACAATTCGCAGCTATCGCTTTTCATTCTCAAAATGTTCTCAAATTTGTCTCGCAACATTCGCAGCATCGCATTTTGGTCGCCTGATTTGTGAACTCATTGCCAAACATTTCAGACATGTTTGAAATTTCCACGAATGTGGAAAAATGAAGCTCTAATGCGGAGTAGTCTCAAACTCTTCTCAAACAGTCCACAGGGCACAAAGTTGTCAATTTGCTCACAAAATTATTCGTTTTTCTTTAATTAATTCATTCATTCATCTTCTTCCACTTCTTCCGGGGTCGGGTCGCGGGGGCAGCAGCCCAAGCAGTGAGGTCCAGACGTCCCTCTCCCCAGACACTTCCTCCAGCTCTTCTGGGGGGACGCCAAGGAACACTACACCAGGAAGGCATACTAATCAGATGCCCGAGCCACCTCAACTGGCTCCTGTCAACGCGGAGAAGCAGCGGTTTTACTCCGAGCTCCTCCTGGATGACAGAACTTCTCACCCTATCTCTGAGGGAGAGCCCTGCCACCCTGCAAAGGAAGCTCATTTCAGCCGCTTGTATTCGCAATCTTGTTCAATCCAAAGCTCGTAACCATAGGAGAGGGTAGGAACGTAAATCGACTGGTAAATTGAGAGCTTTGCCTTTCGGCTCAGCTCCCTCTTCACCACGACGGGCTTTACAGCAGAGGCTGCACCGATCCGCCTGTGGATCTCTCGCTCCATCCTTCCCTCACACATGAACAAGACCTTGAGATACTTGAACTCCTCCACTTGGGGCAGGACATTTCAGAACCGAAGGGTGCATTCCATCTTTTTTCTGGCTGAGAACCATGGCCTCGGACTTGGAGGTGTTGATTCTCATCCCGGTCGCTTCACACTCGGCTGCAAATCTCTCCAGCAAGAGCTGGAGGTCCCGGCTCGATGAAGCCAAAAAGACATCATCGTCGGCAGAAAGCAGAGATGAGGTCCTATGGCCACCAAACCAGAACCCCTATCGGCTGTGCCTATAAATTCTATACATAAAAATTATGAAGAGAACCAGTGACAAAGGACAGCCTTGGCAGAGTTCAATCCCAGCTGGAAACGAATTTGACCTGTTACCAATGCGGACCAAGCTCTGGCTCCGGCTATACAGAGACCGAACAGCCCGTAGCAATGGGTCCGGTATACCATAAATTCCGGAGCACACCCCACAAGATAACTCGATGGACACAGTCGGTCTAGAGTTCATCTTCTCTTTAATGGCCTCCCCAGTAAAGAAAATATGACGAGACAATAATGCAACCCATACCAAGTCCTCAAACACAGAAAGGACATTTACACACAAAGACATCATTAAACACATTGGAAAGAGTAGCTTAAGTACAGTTAAGTACACCTTGTACAATAGACTGAATGGAGGATATGGTGAGAATTTGGAAGGAAAAGCATATGGAACATAACGTGACTGATTTCGAAAGTCTTGTGATTATACAGTAAGTGATAGAGTTATTTTCAACTATGGGCTATAACAACAAAATAATAAAGCTGTCTCATTATCTCCAATTACATAATCTGAATTCTTCTAACAGGAAAACTCCAGGCACAGGATACACACTGAGTGAAAAACTAAGTAAAAATTACTGATGCTCTCCCATCAGACATACATGGCTGTCAGTAATGGAGTGGCCAGTGCAGTCACCGGATCTTAACCTGATTGAGATGTTGTGGGAGGATCATGACTGTATGGTACAGAAGTGCCCATCAAGCCAGTTTAACTTGTGGGAGGTGCTTCAGGAAACATGGGGTGAAATTCCTTCATTTTATATCTTAACAAATTGACAGCTACAATGATAAGGATCTGCAAGGCTGTAATAGCTGCAAATGAAGGATTTTATACAAAAGCAAAGTTTAAAAGACAAAATTATTATTCCAAGTAAAAAGTATTATTTATAACCTTTTCAATGTCCTGATTATATTTCATATTATATTTTGTAACTCATTTGATGGATGTAAGTTCGTGTTTTCATGGAAAATGTTACATTTTCTTTGTGACCCCAAACTTTTGAACTGTAGTGTATGTATCCTGTCACATGCACATATATTCGTCTAAGAAAACAAAAACATTTCACTTTTGAGCGTATTCTTAGCAGCAGTTGATGCAGAATCATTACATTATTTGCTATTTTTAAACATTTCCCCCTTTTTTTTTATTAAAACAAATCGACAGAATTTTACCAAAATCTTTTCACTGCATCTCCATGGGGCAGGATACGTGGATACAAACTTTAAAAGTAATATGTACAGTTCTTTGTGCAATCACAATAACAAAATAAAGTGGAAACAATGGAGCCGGCGGAGGCAGCGGACCTGGCGGATTTACTTTTGGCTAATGAATCCTTAAAGCTCTTCACATTTACACACATGAGTGAATGAAGGCCATTTCATAAAAACAATTTCGTAACTTATAAACAGAAGAGTGTGTGTGTGTGTGTGTGTGTGTTTAATCTTTGACCGCTAGTGTTTATGAGTTATAACTTCTACAGTGAATAGTCTAATAAGTACAAACCAATCTTATAATAATTTCACTTTTGGGAAGCTTGTCCTTCCAAATATATTCAGCAGTAAAGATGACTGTATTTCAGAAAGTCAAAATTATATTTATATTTTATATATATATATATATTATATATATAATTATAATGACCTTTTCCCTTTACTCTTTCTTTGTGTGTGTGTGTGTGTGTGTGTGGTGTGGTCAGATGTAGATGAGTGTTCTACACAGATGCACTACTGTCAGGCCAACACAGTGTGTGTTAATTTCCCTGGAGGACATCGATGTGAATGCCTTCCAGGATTCTCCAGAGTGGATGACTTCTCCTGCACAGGTTGGACAGACACACACACACACACACACACACACACACACACACACACACACACACACACTTATATATCCATCTTTGCACACACTGCTTATCCAGGTCTGAATTTTCAGTTGTAGTTTTGTTTTGTTTTTATTATTATGTAGTAAATCAGTAGTAGAGTGAAATGAGATGAGTGTAACTGAGTCTCAGCGTGAGATGTGATTTTGTAGAGATGCCATGGCTTTATGGCTGCACCAGATCGAATCTTTGTGCCCTCAGTTAAAAAAAAAAAAAAAAAAAGCTGTTTAGAATAAATTGGCCATTTGTAGTGTTTTGGTTGTAAATTCAGAAAATGACTGTTTATCCTGAAGTGATTGCTTTGTGTTTATCTTCGCATAACTCATTAAGGATTTCACAACACTGCTATTGTACCAACAAAACCTTCTGATTGCTTTCAGTGCTGTTTAAGGCTTAGTTTTAATGAGAATGTTTTCATTAAAGTTATTGTTTACATTTTACCCAGAATTTTGGTGATGCACTGATTAAGGGAATCATCTCAGAAGCTCAGACTATCATTCTGTAACACAGGGCGGCAGCACGGTGGTGTAGCGGTTAACATGTCCGCCTCAGGGCAAGAAGGTCCTGGGGTCAAGTTCCGAGCTTGGCAAATGTGTTTTTGTGTGGAGTTCTGCTGCATGTTCTTCCAGTGCTTGCGTGGGTTTCCTCTGGGCTAATTCGTTCCCTCCTACAGTCCGAAGACATGCACATTAGCTTAACTGGCTGTCTCAGATTGCCCCATGCTGTCAGTGTGAGTGAGGGTGAATGGTTGTGTGTGTTGGCCTTGCAAAGGACTGGTGAGCTGTTCAAGGTGTACCTCGCCTTCCCCAAAAGTTGGTTGAGATAGACTCCAGCCTCACTGCGACCCAAGTAGGATGCACTGGTTCAGCGAATGGATGAAAGAATAAATCACTAACAGTTAAAAGGGTATGTAGAATAGTGATGGAGGCTTGTAGAGAGAGCATTGGTAATATTAATTGTTTGTATAATTGTACTGGATAACACAGTGCCGTAGTGGTAAGAAGGTCATAGGTTCAGTTCCTTCAGCTGAAGCGTTTATGTGTGGAGTTTGCATGTTCTCTCTGTACTTATGTGGGTTTCTTCCGGATACTCCGGTTTCCTCCCTCAGTTCAAAGACATGCACATTAGGCCGTTGCCCTTAGGTGTGACTGGTTTTGTGTGTGTTGCCATGTGATGGTCTGTTCAGCTGTTCAGGGTGTACCCTGCCTTCATACAGAGTTGGATGAGATAGGCTCCAGCCTCCCTGTGGCCCTAGTAGGATTAAGTGGCTCATCAAATAAATGAATGGATAAATGAGTGAATGAAGGAATAATCACTAACAGGTAAAAGGTTATGTAGAATACTGATGGAGGTTTATGAAGAAAGTTTTTTTCTCTTTACTTAGGCTAACATTAATTGTTTATATAATTGTAGTGATTAATAATAATGAGCACATTGAGGATTGTTTTCATTAGTACTGCGGTGATGTGACATATTAGAGTGTATTTCAGTGTATTTCTTTATTGCTCTACATCTACAGAAGCAGTGCCACTTCAGCAGTGTTTTCTACTCAGCTGAATGTCACCCAGATTAATTATTCCTGAGCTTCTGTCACAGTCCTTCATTTCTTCTCCTCCGTAATAATATTTAAGCTGCCAAGGGCAAAGAAAGTGAGTGTAAGTCATGAAGAAAAGATCATATTTAAGAATGTCTCCCTGAAGGTACCTGACATTAACCATCACAGCATTAGTTAGAGCTTGAGCAGCTCTTATATAAACAGGGCACCTTCATCTCTTTGGGTTTTTCTTTTTTCTGATAATAACTAGAGAAAGATGATATGGAGCATGTCTACATGGTGGGGTCGAACAGTGCAATGAGTACAGTGCCACTCTCTCTATCTGTTTAGTGCTCCAATTATCCATGTATTCTATCTGAACTCTGATTAAAACCAGAACCTGGTGTGATCATAAACCTGAAGCTGTTATTGTAAAAAACTGAAATCACCTCACCTCAGAATACAATGGAAAAGCCGCAAAAGATTGAACTCTCAGTACAGTCAATGTGGTGTGAGTCCTCCATCATCTCTTCCATCAAGTTCATAATTAACTACTGATGAGTGCAGGGCAGGTTTTAAAATGATTTAACAATATTTTAATGTATTATTTTAATGTTTTGTGTAAATTTTAAACAAATGTTCTGATTTAAACTACTCGTTAGGTTTCCTTCTCATGTCATTTTACTCACATAAGAACAGCTACTGAGTATTAGCTGGAATAAATGGTATCAACGGCTACATCAAACAGCCAAGCAAAAAGACTAAGTGGCATCTAACACAACATCACCCCCCTGTTCAAGCTCATACCTTACAGTTCAAGGGAGTAATAACCTTTGAATCAGATATTTCCCTGATGCTAGGGCTTGTTCTTTGTTTGGCACAAATAGGGACAAACTAGCATTTATACTGAATGATACCATGGGACACACACACACACACCTATATGTACACACATATATATACACACACACATATATATACACACACACATATATATACACACACACATATATATACACACACA
>JBCNYH010000003.1:1008539-1023413 GCA_039654325.1 Tandanus tandanus
ATTTGTACATAAATACACCAGCAAACTTCCTGCGGCTTTTACAGAAAAACAGAGCTGACAGTAATCAAGAGTTTGCTCAATAATAACCAGAACAAAGAGACACATCACAAACGTACCCTAACATCCACCATAGTAACTAATACACAGTCACAGAGAGAGAGAAGGAAAAAAAATAAAAAATAATAATAATTTTTAAATATAAATAAATAAATAATAATAATAAGGGGGGGAAAATAAATAAATAAATAAAAAAAAGAGAAAACATTTATATATATACACATTTATATACATATACATACACATACACCTATATATACATACACATACTTATACACACACACACACACACACAAAAAAATTATATATAAATAAAAAAAAAGACAACGTAGTGACCGTGCCAGCATGCAAAACATGTGGAACAAGTGAGTGATCGGCGACAAGTGGCGAGCAAGACTGTGTAAATGCGACCACAGGCCAGAGGCAGACCAGGGCAGCCCAGAGACCCTTTTACCTTAATATACTGGTCAGAATTATTTTTTTGGTTCTCATTGCCTACAATAGCATTGTTCAATACATTTTCACCAAAAAATTATAAAGTAATTTTTTACTTCTTTTTATTAGGAGCTCTTTTAGAAAAAAGTGGTGGAGTTTTGGTGTAAACGCTATGCTGCAGTATGATGGCATTGTTTCCTTTTTAGAATGACACACAGCTCTATTTATTGTTGGAATAAAACAGTGTATAAATTATAAAGGCAAATACTTTATCAAAATATTCAATCTGTGGCTGAATATTTGAAGAATGCCTAAGCAAGCATGAAGATATACTGAATAACCTTCTGTCTAAGGTATTGTTGTAGCTTTATCACCACCAGCTGTGATGATACTCAGTATAATCACGATTGCCAGTTAATTTTTTGCTTTTCTATAACATTTTTGGAAATTAGTAAAATGGCCTTCACGCTAAGCAAATTGAGGGAATGAACATGAACAACTTGCAAAGTCTGAATATGCACAAAATTCTCAACGAATTGATTCCTGAGGGCTGGACAGAACAAACAGATAACGAATGAAATAAAATCAAAACAAAATCAAAATGGTTTAATAACTTATCATTAACAAACCAGACCAAATGCTAAATGAATATTAATGAATGTTTCAACGGATCGATAATGAGTCTATATGATTCGCAAATATAAAACGATCATGTCACATTTGTACACAGGTATAAAACATTCACGCACTGACTGAACAAATTTTCTTCAGGATTAAATTGAGGATTAAATTGCTTGAGGTGGACAAATGAGGTCGTACTGTTAACTAGCCCGTACTGTTAACTAGCTCCCAGTGCTTGAGTGGGTTTCTTCCTACAACACCCAACTGGGTGTTCTTGATTGTCCCCAGGTGTGAATGGTTGGTGTATTTTGGCCCTCTGATGGTCCAGCGAGCTGTTCTAGCTTGGCTGGGATAGGCTTCAGTCTCCCTGCAACCCTAATAAAAGATAAAACATTTCAGAACTTGAAATTATATAGTGTATTAAAAACACCAGTTTCTCCAGCATTCAGAAATCCAATAGTTCAGTATACTGAAGCAGAGTGTACATTTTTATTATTATTTAATGATTACACACACACACACACACAACCCCACATGGATTTTGCAGAGCAGAGTGTAAATCTCTAAAGATATCATTCGAGCCAGTTGAGCCAATGCCGCTGAGGTAAAATGTGTTCGGTGTTGGTCTACACATTCGTGGAGCTGTGGTTTGGTCCACTGAACTGAATAATGGGATTGCCTACATCAAGAAAGACACATGTAATGCCCAGAGGGCAGCAGCCTTCCAAACGGGACAGCACACAACTGCAACCCACATGAATCCTACCTAGGGAGCCACTGTCTGATTGGAACACAGTTAAAAAGTGAAAGTGCACCAATAGCACACAGACATAAACTCGACTGGAGTCTAGACCTCTTTGTGAAATAAAAGCTCAAGAGCTTTGGTCTATTTCAAAGGACTACTGACACATTTATTCCAGAACTTGGGAAGGGAAGTGTACTCTCTCCCGGGACTCCTGAACAGTCCAGACATAATGAGGTGAGTTAGAGCGGTGTACAACTAGAATGTCGGTCCTGAAGGTTGCTATCGTTGCACTACAGGGTTTTGATTTAGTAAGTTAGTAAAGGAAGCTAAATAGCAGGCCGAATTCCCATATGAATCATTCTTTCCATTTATAATGGAGTTATGGTACCTCATTTTTCTCTCCATTTCCCTTAATCATTTATTTGCAGTAATGTTCAGTTTATTAAAGCTCTTATCCCATAGGCTGTGCTGTCACAAATAATGATGATGTAACAAGTCTTGTACATTGAACTTCACTGCTTGATGCGATTAAATTAAATACAAATATGTATCTGCTGCTCATGCTGCATCACATAGCAGCAAAACACACAAAGAGGAAAGTGCTGTCTACTCTCACCCCTGTTTGGCTTGTGTCACAATAATTGGCAGGAGAGACACAAAAATAGGTTTTGATCCCTGATTATACAAATCTTGTATTTTCCCCATCTATCCATCCATCCACCCATTATCTGTACTGTGTATCCGTCAAGGTCGTGGGGAAGCAGTGGCCAATCCCAGGTGAGATACAGGGATACACCCTGAACAGGTCAGGTAAATGTTGTGTACACTTACATTCACACCTAAGGATGATTTAAAGGAGCCAATTAGCCTAATGTGCATCTGTTTGGACTGTGGGAGAAAACAGGAGTACCCAGAGGAAACCCGTGCAGGCACGGGGAGAACATGCTAACTCCACTCAGAAATGTCCCAGTCGACCATGAGTTTTGATCCCAAAACCTTCCTGCTGTGAGGTGACAGCGATAACCACTGAGCCTGAGAAAAAAAAAAAATAATAAACTTAAGTATTTTTAAAGCATGGTTTTATGTTATTATCCAGCTATATTACATTACCAGGGCTGTTGGGTATGGTGTATGACTTTTAAAACACTAATTAGAAATGTAGCTGAAATATCAGTGTTGTGGCTAAAAATAGCCTGGTGCGCAGTTTTGAGTAGAAGCTTCCGGTGACCTCATTCTTTCAACACTGCTGATGAGTCTTCGACTGCAGTTTAATTAATGTTTTCCTGCATTGTCCTGAAGCCATGTGTCATATCTCATGGAGGATGTCCATGTAATGAAGGTCTATAATTGCAAATAATCAGATTTATAAAGTGTAATGATTATAATATATGAGCTGGATTATAAATGTAAGAGGACTTTTCATCAGCTGGCAGTTTGGAACTGGTGCACAAAAAACCCCAAATCCCAGAAACTCCATCCACTAATTATCTATACCACTTATTCAAAAGGGTAACAGGAAGCTGGAGCCAAACACAGCTGAATTTAGGTGAGGGGCGGCATTATACCCTGAACAGGTCACCAGTCTATTTGAGGACTAATGCAGACACCAATGATCATTCACTCTAACATTTACACCTATGGAGCATTTAGAGTAGGCAGCTGTTCTAATGTGTATGTCTTTGGACTGAAGAGGGAAACCAGAATACCCTGAGGGAAACCAAAAAGGCACGGGAGAACTTGCAAACTCTGTACAGAAAGACATATGGTGGAGATTCAAACCCTTCTTGTTATGAGTATACAATAATACACCCTTGATCAGGCTACCACACACATTCCCCTAACCAACCAACCAACCAACCAACCAGTCCACACCTTTGGGGCAATTTGAAGTCTCCAGTCCATTTACCATGTTGATGATGATCTGAATGTAGTCTGAAACAACATAATGTCTGGTGCTTACCCCCATTTAACACACCTGCTTCACCCTCATCTGTTCAGTACTGACCATCAGTACATGATTCATCATGTGTTGCATCAGAAAAACGCTGATCATCATTCTGGAGTATTGTTACAATGTTTGATGAAGCAGTGTCAGGCTACACAGAGTTTGTTCTGCCACTGGAGAGTTCAGTACAGATAAATAATGACATTCTGTCTCGGGAACTATTCAGTGATATCCACTGAGCCTGAGGTAAATAATTATTTTAGTATATACACTACACAGGAACATAAGGAAAGCAAACTGAAAAGAGATTTGTATGGTTTATTGTTACATTTTTAAAGTGTGTTTTTCGGGAGATTTCTATGGACTGTTGGCAAATTTCTCCAGACTTGTTTTAGGCTTTTAAAAATGAGTTTAGTGCTTTATTGGATTCAGAGGACTCTGGACAGCCTGTGATAGGAAATGGCTTGTTGTTTGGTTCATCCCACACATGGGTGTTAGTGCTTGGATGGAAAAACATTTGTCAATATAATAGTTCCCCTTACTGATTTTTATTTTTTTTTTATCACAGTAATATGAAGACATGGGTGTTAGTTCCTGGACGAAAAAACGGAATGCCCGTGTCAAGATAACATCTTGTGTCCACAACATCATTACTTGCTTTCTGTTTAGCAACACATGCAAATATTTAGTCGAAATATTACTGCAATAATATCCCTAATTTTAAATTCTTTGCTGTGAAACAGTTTTGAGAAGCTCTGACATTTTGTGCGTGACGAAAGCAGGGGCACACATTCTGCCTTGACATTCATTAGCATGCTAGTATTTCCTATCCTAACGTGCACAGAGCGAGCATGAGGATTTTAGTATATGAATTCTTAATTTTTCGCTCAAATCTCAATCTCAAAACTCAAATTTCAGTCATTCATTTTATTGTTCTTAAAGTGCACCCACACGAACTCGATCATTATCCCAATTTGCCCCGATCATATCAGTGAAAAATGGAGAGTATCGCTACACAGTGGAAGACATCGGAATACATTAAGAAACATTTTAAAATTTCAGGGTGAACTTTGGTGTAACATTGCTGCACATCAGTAGGGATCATTGTAATATTGCTACACGTTGGTAGTAATTGGTGTAACATTGCTAAACATTGGTAGTCATTGGTGTAACATTACTACACATTGGTATTGATCAGAGTAACATTGCTACACATCGTTAGTTATTGGTGTAACATCGCTACACATTGGTAGTGATCGGTGAAACATCGCTACACAACAGTAGTGATTGGTGTAACATCTCCTCACTTCGGTGGTGATCGAAGTAACATTGCTACACATCCGTAGGGATCGGTGTAACATTGCTACACATCCATAAGGATTACTGTAACACTGCTGCACATTGGTATTGTTCAGTATAACATCGCTACACATCCGTAGGGATCAGTGTAATATTGCTACACTTCGGTAGTGCACATTTCTGGTAAATTTGCACATAGTTTAATACAATATTCAGAGTTATCTGAATAACATCAGTACAAGTTGGAGTGACATTGGTATAGATCGGAACAAGATTGGCTGAAACATCGGGGTAACCTCGGAATATGATCGGTTCATATCGGGATCATGATCGGTATTGTGTGAGTGCATTTGGATTGTAAGAACTACTGTGGAAAGGAAAAATTAACTGAATAAACTTAAAATAAATAATAAATAATTGAATAACTAATTTTAGAATTAAAAAAAATCCATTTTAAAAACTAATTAACTGATTAAATACTGTATTAATGGTTTATTTAAAAAATCCTTGTTGTACAGTTAAATATTTTATGGTATATACAGTTTTGTGCTGAAGTATATTTATTATTTTATCCTTTTTGACTTGATTATTGAGGGGATTTTTTATGTGTCCAAACAATAATTTTCCAGTAATAAAAAAACTAAATAAAATTTTAGGCAAACATTATTTGAATACAAGAGAAAATTGTAAGCATAATAAATTAATTTTCAGAGAGAACGTAATCAGTGCTCAGTGATAGATTACTGAGAAAAAAAAGCAAAATGAATAAAAGTTTCTGAGTTGAGATGTGAGATACGAGAGCGCTGTATAAATATTTCAGAAGTTTATGTGGAAAATGTGCTGTAGGTTCCAGTGAAACTGTTTAATATACTTAAATAACCAGTGAAGAAGAGTAAGCACACTTAATAGTGTTTCAAAAAGTGACAGCGGAAAATGTCATCTTCCTTCACAGATGTGTCCAGAGTGAACGTTTAATTAATTCCAAGTCCAATTATATGAGCTGTGAGTACCGACCTCAGAGGCTCAAAGTGTGACAATTCTCTCCTGCTCAGAAGTGCTGCTGTTCATTAGCCACAACAAGGGAAGGTTAAATATACACACACGCGCGACACCTCATCCAGCAATTTATGAAATCTATGTTACACTCGAGGGTGAAAAGTTTCTCAGCTTAAACGCAGACTAATTAACCCTGGAGACATATTTTTTATTAGATTCATATTAACTATTACTGTTTCACAATTTAAAGTTCCCCATTCACTAGTGAAGGTCCTGTCTGTGTTTTATCTTCCATTATCAGTTCATTCTGGATGAATATAAAGGTTTCCTGGTGAAACCACCCCAGCTCACGGGCTTAGTATCTCTTATTCACCTGCTCTTCATCTTGTTTTGGTTCTGTATGTTTACAATAACAAGATCACGTGACCAGAGGAATGATTTTGTGCATGCGTGATAACTTGGAAGCACAACAGTGATTGGTAGAAAGGTCTGAGTTCGCAAATCTCAAGTGTTAAGAAACAGAAGAAGGGATATGATTTCAAGAAAAAAAAATAGCATTGCATTTTACTCTTTAACCAGTCATCGCCTCATCAATCACATCTCTCTCGCACTCTCTTTCTCTCTCTCTTCCTCTCCCTCATACACACACACACACACATACACAGATTACATTTGAGATGTCGTTAAGAAGTGGGAAATCTGTCAAATCATGGGAACGCTGCCTAAACCAAAGTAAAATTGACTCAGCAGTCAAGTTGAAGACACCCAGACACACTGTGCATGCTGATAACAAGCTGTGGCTAGCAGCTAGCACCAATTTCATATTCAGAGGTGACAAGCTGAATTTGGCCCTAGCTTTAATTTCTATTGAATTCTTTATTTTATTCAGTGAAAGTGTCGCTGCTTTAGAAGTTAAACAAGTTTACTTACAACTTTTCACAGCTTTAGCAAAATTCTGACCATGTGATGTTTGTAATTTTGATGATTCTGCCACTGCATTGTCATCACTGCTATGATAATATGCTTTCCTACCTGAATGGATGAATGTATGAGCACCATCATACATGCACTGTAAAAAGCGTGCGCTGGTAATCCACCTGTACTCCTCTACACTATTCAAATACACAGCTGGATACCATCACCAAAAATAAAACTTTATTGATTTCAGATGAAGCCAGGACTTCATTATTATTATTATTTATATTAATATTATTATTGGAAGTAAAGAGAACATAAAAAAAGAGAGAAAACTAGAACACCACTCACTCACTCATTTGTTGAACTACCTATTTTTACTAGGGTTGCATGGAGCCTATCTCAGCCAACACCGAGCAAAAGCAGTGTACACCCTGAATAGCTCACCAGACTATTTCAGGGCCAACAAACACACACAACCATTCACACATATTATGGGGCAATTTGGAACATAAGTATAGCATAAGTCACTCTAGTGCACGGCAGTGGGGGCTTAGTGGTTAAGTTCTTAATGGTTAAGTCTCTGGGTTACTGACCTGAAGGTTGGGAGTTCAAGTCTCAGTACACCAAGTTGCCACTGTTGAGCCCCTAACCCTCAGCTGCTAAGTTGTGTAAATTGCTCTGAATAAGGACAAATAAAAATGAAATAAATAACACTACCATATAAGGCTACAGTATGTTACAGGAAGTTTTACTCAGAAGAAAGGCATCGAAGTTGAAGGACAAAGTTTACAAGCTCTGAAACTAAAGTGAAGCTGAACTGAAGTCAGAGATCCAAAGAGGAAAAGGGATGATTTTAAGTTGTGTGAACAGCGGAATTGAAGAACCTGAAATTATAGAAATTAAAGCGTGGGAAAGCTGTAAATGGAGGATCACCTGTAGTCACAGATCTGAATTAGTCCATGCCATGGAAATCTAAACCGTGACAGCAATCGTTCAATGTTTCTGCAAAGAAATACACATGCTGTTGGAAAACACGCTCTCTTCTCAGGACCGGATACGCTAAGGCTTCTGAACATAACAATTCAGCCATGCTAAACCTGCAAGAGTGCACCTCACTCTGATTTTATATAAAGAAAATATATCAAGAAGACTTAACCCTAATTATTATCATTTAATATTATGGACAGGCAAATCGGTGCTTTGTCAGCAGTAATGAGGGCGCTGCACAGGGTGGTTATAATAAAGAGGAAGCTGAGCCAAAAGGAAAAGCTTTCACTTTACCATTCCATCTACTTTCAGAATAAATTGTAAATACACACGGTTAAATTTGCAGTTAGCTTTGAAGGATGTCTGGATTCAGCCTTAGAGACATCCGGGGGGAGCTTGGGGTAGAGACACTGCTCCTTTACATTGAAAGGTGCTGATGTAGTGTGGGAATGTTATTAGTATCCAGGAGAGGGGTGCCTGGAAGAGGAATATCTGGGATTCACTCCTAGACCTGTTGCCTTCACAACCTGACCTTGGATAAGCAGAGGAAAATGGATAAATTAGAATTTAATGAATAAAATATAATTTAAAATATATAAAACATTAAATCAAAATATAAAATAGTTTCTTAACTCTTAAAATGTATTCAAACAAATGACATATCGATCCATTTATTAAAAAGGTTGCAATAACTGCAAACTATATAGGATGGGACACAAGCATTGTGATTAGCGCATCAGCCTCACAGCAAGAAAGTAGTTCAAGTTTCAGGCTTGGCAAAGCCGTTTCTGTGTGCAGTCTGCATGTTCTACTCAAGAATACATGGTTTCTTCCAGGTACTCCGGTTTCCTCCCGCAATCCAAGGATATGCACATTAGGATAATTTGCTGTTTCAAATTGCCCCTAGGAGTGTAAATGGTTGTATAAGTATTGGCCCAATGATGGACTGGCTAGCTGTGCAAGGTGTACCCAGCCTTCGCCCAGTTGAAGCTGAAGTAACCGTAGTAGGATGAAGCGGTTCGGCAAAAGAATGAACGAATGTATAGATATAACTCTTACAGCTGGTCTCCACCACATATAAATTTTGTTGGTGTGTACAAATATTTAAATTTCTAAAATATTGGTGAATGACACTAGTTTGCAGTAACGTAGTGCGCATGGGTTAACCGTTGTGCAGCCTTTTTCAGTTGCACTCCTACCCCACCTGTCAACTTCATCTATAAGCAGGTTCTGAGACAGCTGAAAAGACTCCACTCAGGCAAGGCAGCAGGACCAGATGGGTTGAGTCCCCGTGTCCTTAAAGCCTGTGCCCCCCAGATCTATGGTGTCTTACATTACATCTTCACAATGAGCCTGAGTCTACAGAGGTCCCAGTGCAGTGGAAGACATCATGCCTCATTCCTATACCAAAGACCCCACGTCCCAGTGGCCCCCAGGACTACAGACCCATGGCACTGACTTCACATGTCATGAAGACCCTCGAAAGACTCATGCTGGATCAACTCTGACCCATGGTTAGACCACATCTGGACCCCCTTCAGTTCACTTAACAGCCCCTTCTCGGAGTCGAGGACACCATCATCTACCTGTTTAACCGTGTCTACATCCACCTGGACCAGCCGGCGAGCACTGTGAGGGTCATGTTTTATTACTTTTCCAGTGCATTCCATACCATCAGGCCAACCCTTCTGGGTGAGAAGCTGACACCGATGCAGGTTGATGCCTCTCTTGTGTCCTGGATTGTGGACTACCTGAAATGGTGAAGGATTACAAATACCTTGGAGTTAATATTGACAATAAATTGGACTGGGTTAAGAACACTACCGCACTTCACAAGAAGTGCCAGAGCCGTCTCTATTTTTTGAGGCAGCTAAGGTCGTTTAACATCTGCTGAACCCTGCTCAGGATGTTTTATGAGTCTCTTGTGGCCAGCGCTATTCTCTATGCTGTTGCATGCTGGGGCAGCAGGCTGAGGGTTGCAGACACAAACTGACTGAACAAACTGATCCGCAAGGACAGTAATGTTGTGGGGATGGAGCTGGACTCTCTGAAGGTAGTGTCCGAGAGGCGAATGTTGTCCAAAATAAAGTTGACACGATTCATTCTGTATCTGTTTATATAATTATTAGTAACTTCTAACTTTAGATTATATATATATATACACACACGTGTGTGTGTGTGTGTGTGTGTGTGTAATTTTTCTTCATTGAGACTTTTATCTTTACCTCATTCTTACCTGGTATGGAGCAACTGTGTGCAGACAGTTCCTCCGGGATCAATAAAGTATTCTGATTCTGAAGTTCACATAAATTGGTAATATGTGACGTTTACTAACAAATCTGTTAGTTGGCTTTGTTCTTGGTATGCATATAACAGCACTCCCATTATTGTGCCTGAAAGCTGTCAAGTGTTCAGCAGAGGGTTAAACACACAGTGAAGATCCATTCAGCAGAAAAATTCTGGCCTTAATTCTAAACAAAGAAGAAGTAAAAAAGAATGAAAGAAAGAAAGACCTGACATCATCAGTAAAGTAAACTGCACAAGCTAACACATTTTTTTTTGGTTCTCAGGTTCTCTTAATTCATTATAAATGTGTCTCTTTTGCTTAATATAGAAACAGGTCACCAAAACTTTAAGGATCTGTGTACTGTTTTTCGTGTTAGTGTTGTTTGGTCATTTGGCATGTAATTTCTTTATAGGTGTAGTAATAGCAGCCACTTTCAAATACTTTTGGTCATGTGATGCTCAGTGGAACAACATTTCCAGATTGAGTTCCCATCAGCCACTTTCAACCAGTCACATGACCTTGCTCATGTGCACATGTGGATCATTTATGTCTCTTTTTCTTTTTATTTAAGTTCCATTTTGTTTTTGTATTTGGCTGCGTCTGAATATTCAGTGTGTGTAAATATCAGTTTGGTACGTATCTGTGAATACGAGTATCAAGTAGTAAACACACAACTCAATTATACCTCATCTCCATTTCACCTGTACTTTAACTGATGTCTGTAGCATTAGTATTAACTTAGCAATATCTGTATTTACATTCAGATATATACATTATACACATTCAGTTCAGCTTTTACAGAATGTGGTCCTTTCAGCACTTTATTCTTTAAAGATGATACACAGGTTAGCTTTACTCTCAGCAGATAAATGTGTAAAGTGTTACATTCATCTTAATTTTACTATTAATTACGCTATTATTGGGTTGATACCCTGTTCAGGGTGTGTCGGTTGAGACCCTAAATGGATTAAGCGGTTTGGCAAATGAGTTAATGAGTGTGTGAATACACTATTATCTTCCCCAAGAATACTCTTCTACTTTGGTTGCTCTGAGATACCATAGTGTAAATATAGCATGGTATTTTCACATAGTACTTTTTAGTGGTTCGGAGACACTTTTCAGAGAGAAATATAATGAATGCTGTTGGGTTTACATGTAAATAAAGAAGTAATTGTGTGGGCGAGAATCTCCATGAGAACTGGGTCTGGTTCTGTAAGATACTCAGTAAAACAGATTTTTACCTTATAAACCTCAGCACACTCTACCTGTGATTATTATATTATTTAAGATAAGGATCATCACAACAAATTCACCGTCTCTCATTTGTTACTCTTTTCTGTGTTTTATAAATTTTTCTTTATGTAGAAAGATTTACTGTAATTATTTATACGTAATTATTAGGCATCTTTAAGCCCCACTAACTGGGTTATCAAAGGCCAACCATGTCTCTCACTGTCTGTGGTGAGTGGCATGTAAAAGAAACATTGCTGACTTTTGTAAAGAGTAGGCCATTTGGTTGCCGTCAGCATGTTTCTGCCCTGCGATGGCCTGGCGAGCTGTCCAGGGTGTACTCTGCCCTCGCCCAGAGTCGGCTAAGATGGGCGCCAGCCTCCTCGCGACCCTAATTAGGATTAAGCGGTTCAGAAAATGAATGATTGAATATAAGGTGTCTTTGCTCTTTAGCATTTCTTTGCATGTGCCTATAACTATTGTATATAAAATATTAATCTTTAAATGATGTCTGGTAGAGGCCTTGAAATGAAATCAACACCCCTCTGTTTAATTTATTCATGAATTAATTTATACAACACTGTCCTTTTGTTAGTATTTCTTCTGAATCAGACTGAGAGGATATAAATGTAATATCAGTGATCAGAAAAAAATTTATCACTTAATTCATAAACTTCAATCAGGAGGGTCAGCAGTCAGGCAGAGGTAGTGCAGAAATGATCTATTTTTAGGCACCAATAAGAGCATAAACTGCTCCTTATATGCCTCACACACATGTCTTTGGACTGTTCAAGGAACCTCATAGAATGATTTGGCGTGAGCTATATATTGTTGATGTTATTTTTACTAGACATTTGAGAGCTTATGGAAATTGTACTAAAGTAAAGTATTATTACGATAATCATTACTTTAACATAGACTTCATCTTCAAGTTAGAGAGAACATGCATGTGTTTGAGTACCCATAACTCACGAAAGGTCAGTTAACGTGTGTGTTCGTTCCACCAGCCTTTTGATATTTTAATTATTACATTCTAAAGCATTTTTCTACATGAACATTTACATTCACAACATTTAGCACCCAATTCAGTGCGACTGAGAGAAGTGCAATGTACAGGAAAAATACACACACCGGGGGGTAAGAAGACCATTAAGTTGAAATCTTGTTAAAGTGGAGCACAACAACAAAGCAATTTAATGCTTAGTTAAGTGCTTGGTGATAGAAGTGGGTCTTTTATCTTTATTTAAAGACAGACAGTGATTCAGTAATTTGGACACAGCGAGCCCTAAAGCCTATAATTTTTGGGAAAAAAAAAACAAACAAAAAAAAAACATTCTGTACTCAACAGCACAATTCAGTGTATTGTGCTGCTGAAAGTTTGTGAACCCTTTAGGATTTTCTATATTTCCGCATAAATATGGCTTAAAGATTTAATTTTTACACAATTCCCAAAAGAAACAAAACACAACCTAATTAAAGTAATCAGAAAATTTCAGTTGTTGAGTACACCATCAGGAGAACACTGAACAACAGTGGTGTGCATGGCAAATAGCTGTCTTTTTACAGTTTGTTAAAGACCACATGATAAAGTGTATATAGAAAAAAAAAAAAAAAAACAGATCTTCTGGGTTTAAGTGATAAGCATGATGTTTGGAGAAAGAAAATACTGCATCTTAGCATAAAAACCTTATACTATCACGGTTTGGGCCTGTTTTGCTGCACCTGGACCAGGATGGTTTGAGTCATTGTTTGATGTAACAATGAATTCTGAATTATACCAGTATATATATATATATATATATATATATATATATATATATATATATCTCTATCTATCTATCTATCTATCTATCTATCTATCTATATATATCTATATCAGGACATCTGTGAATTGAATGTCAAGAGATTCTCTTTCTCTTCTGTATGTTATTTTGTCTCAACACCCTGTGTTTGTTTTTTGTTCATTTTGTAAATACATTATCACAATAAATAAAAAGAATCTCAAGAGAAAATGCGTCATGCTCAAGACAACGACCTTAACAGCCTTAAAGACAACCTTAAGTCATTCTACCAAAGAATGCTTAAAGGTCATGGGCAAAAATCCTAGTGAGATATCCAGTTTCTGTAACGTGTCGATGACGGAAGTGTCGTCGCCACTTGCCTTATTCATTTAGGGCCCAAATGCTGAGCCAGAAATGGGGACTAGAACACAGACAGGGGAAAAAAACAGAAACAAGGATACCGGGAGAGAGAACCGGCCTTGCCTAAAATGGCAGGTAACAGCAGGAGTACCCACTCGCTCAACAGAAAACCTTTTATTCTTTTATCTTCTTTTCGTTTCTTTTTCTTCTTTCTTTTCACTTTTAACAAAACATAAATGCAGCACCTGGTCACATGAAACCCAGGGAAAGCACTACCGTATACCGGCTGAGAAACGTGTGGCTTCACACATACAAAGACCCAGCACCTTCTAAACGGTGCTGGCTTCTTAAATAGGCTTTGTACCTAATGGTTAATTGCCAGCAGGTGCGGCTCCTCTCCCCCTACCGGAGGAAAGGGTGTTGGTGGTGTGCCGCCCTCTGCTGGTTGGTGAGGGAACAGCAGGCCTGTGTGGAGTCCGGCTGTCTCCTCACAGTTTCCTTCCGTTACGGCTTGTCTTTTCATAGTCTTTCACAACTATGAAAATGTTACCTACATTCAGCCCTTATATAAATTATAAATAATATAAGGAAATTGCCGAAGAGAAATTCAGGTTCAGCATCAGTCCATAAATGATCGATTTCCTAAGAAATACCAGCGAATTATAACCAATTTCTTTTGTACTTTAGTATGTTGTACTTTAGGGACTTGCAAATTATCATGAATAAATTATATTTGCCCATCATCTTTAAAGAAGAATAGCTGTAAAGATATGGCATGACCAAATTAAAGTTCTGACCTTAACCCAATAGAAATTGTCTGAGCAGTTCATGTGAGGAAACCTTCCAACATCCAAAAGCGTTTCTGTTTTGAGAACTAAAATCCCTTGAAGTCAATGTTCAGGACTGATCAAGAGTTACCACACACATTTAGTTACAGTTATTATTGCACAAGGGGGTCTCAATAGTTGAATCTACTTTTACAACTTGTGTTTAATGTTGATATTTAAATCAAACATATTTATACAGAAATATAGAAAATCCTAAAGACTTCACAAACTTTTAAGCATATCTTTAAAACTTTGAAGAATATTTATGAAAGAGTATGTCTTTGAAATGTAGGAGGAACCAGAAGGATCCTGTTACGGCCAGGTCGAACTCTCTCCCTGACTCTCACACTCCGCGAACACACTTTCCCGAGTTCGGATTATCATCA
>JBCNYH010000003.1:1028792-1039949 GCA_039654325.1 Tandanus tandanus
GGAAATGAAGTGTTCAATGTTGTTGTCTTTGAGGTCCCAGATGTGCTTGCTAAGTTCGGTGCTGTTTCTGTGCTTAGTGTGGCGGAATGAGGCGGTGTGATTTCTATATCTTGTTTTGAAATAATTTTCTGTGAATCCGATGTACGTTTCTGTCGTGTTGATGTCTTTGCGTGTGACCGTGGCTTGGTAAACGACTGATGATTGTAGGCAGTTCCCGTTGAGCGGACAGGTATTCTTTTGCCGGCAGTTGCATGTTTTGATTTCTTTACGTGGTGCGGTGATGCTGTCGGCTTGCTTGGGTGGGTTTAGGATGCGTTTGTTGTGGTTGTCAATTATTTGTTTGGTGTTGTACATGCAGCTGTAACTGATCTTGATGGTGTTGCGGTTGAAGATTTTTCGGAGCTTGGGATCTTTGGGGAAGTGCTTGTCTATTATAGCGAGTAATTTGTGCCCGATGTTGGTGCTTACATTTTTGCTGAACGGATATACACTCTCTATACATCAATTATTTTTAGAAATATATAAGTTTTTTCATGCTACTGCAATAGTCTGGCAAGCTGTCCAGGGTGTACCTCGCCCAGAGTCGGCTGAGATGGGTGCCAGCCTCCTCGAGACCCTAATTAGGATTAAGCAGCTTAGAAAATAAATGAATAAATGAACTATTTTTTTTTTTAATTTCCTGAAAAGTAGTGGTTTTGAACATACAAGGTTTCTGCCCAACAGCAACAATATATGTTTTTCTATTAGTGTTCCATAGTAATGGCATGTCCATCGGCACTCAGTTATAAGATCTCAGTATCTATAGTATCTCAGTGTAAGGGTAGATAAATTCACTGTCTGCAGTTTATTAGTAGAGAAAAAACTCCAATTTAAGACCTGAGATGTTTCCGCCAAAAATGGCGGCCTAACAGGATTAAGCAGTTTGGCAGATGAGTGAGATGAGAGAATAATTTTTTTGGTTATAAATATTGTCATCATTGTCAGTCTATAATTATAATTCCATGTGTATTGATTTGTGGATATAAAGCTTAAGCTTCTTAAAGCACTTTGAAATATATATCTGGAAAACAAACCTGCATTATCTTGAGTATAAAACGTCTCAGACTCCAGTTAATCTATCTGATTTCAAATGCCTGAGCAGTCGCTTGATACAGAGCTCATCCATTATTTCCTGGCATTTCCCCCTTTGTTTGTCTCAAATTCTGTAACTTTCAGGCTGTTTGCTTTGTGTGCCTGTCACTAAGCTATGATGTGTGATTTCAGGCTGTGTTCCAGTCCTTTTATCGACTAATTGACTTTTACTTTTAACTTCTCTTTGCTTTAATGTATATATGTTAATGATATAGAATGGAAAGACTAATAAACACCTTATACAGTAAGTGAGTTGAAAAAAAATTTGAAAACAGACAATATTAATAACAACTAGAAAAATTCCTAAAGAAATTTTGAGATGTGGCTGAAACTTCTAAGCAGCTGTGGCAAAACAGGTGGTGATAAATCAAAGAATCAAAAAATATGTACTTTAACTGAAACCATTATTGTGGGCTTTAGGTCAAGCTCTATACCAGGGCTATTCATTTAATTTGGAATGAGGGCCGGGTCATGAAAACAATTCCAAGGAGGAGAGTGGATACCTCAAAAGGTGATTGGTCCGCTACAACAGGATGTGACACAGTGAAGCAGGGCGAAACGTGGTGAAAAAACAGTTGTGACAAAGAACCATCCAAAAAATATTAACTTCAGATTTTTTTAAATAATTATTTATTTAGTAGTAAATTTTTTTACTTTTTAAAAGAATAGAGTAGCTAACTCAAAGCACTAATTAAATAGCCCGGCTCTATACATATTTAGAAATACATACATATCTATACACATTTACATATTTATTCTATCTCATATTCCATCTACCAGTCTGGAGCCAAACAAACATGCAATGTGTGTGCGTGACTCATTTTTTGTTTTAACGAGTTGCAGGTGTGTGTATGAGGTGTATGACACAGCTGGTCATTGCCATTGTGATTAAGCTGGCAGGTACTGACAGTTACACATACATTTTTCAGTTAAAAAGGCAATTGCGCATGTCTTGCTTTTGGACTTCTGATTTGAAAACCGCATTTCCCATCGCAATGAGGTTGACAGCGTTTAAGCCAATAATTAGGTCAATTATTTTGCTGTACTGTAAAAAGTATTCAAAGAGTCACGATGTAAAAATGACCCTCATAATGATTATAAAGGATTTTAAACACTAAATTTTTGCATTGACTTCTATGGAAAAATTCAGGGTACAGCTGTCAGTCAGAGGCTTGCCATTTAACTTCTAGAAAAAATAAGAGTCTAGTAGACTCTTACTTTTTTATTTTTGACATACTGTATTTACACATTGGACCTAAAATAACACAAAAAACACAAAATCCAAGTTGAAAAAAGGTCCTTTTTTTACTGTGAAAAACACAAACATGTGTAACGAACCATTTTTATAACTTAGAATGCAAATATAAATTGTAAATTAAAAAAATGATGTACAAATTTAGCACTGATATGTCCAGGGTATGTTACTTCTCCTGTTGTCCACTTGATGGCAGCGCTTACCTCCAGACTGCCTTGGGTTATTTATTTTTTTTGCTGACATCACGCTGTGAAACTGCCATCGCAGGAACTCTGATTTTACTTGGCCTCCCTGCTACGTCATCTTAAATTGGCCATGTGATTTGAACGCGCCAGCACGTCCATCGACTCCTAAGGCTTAAACACACAAATCGGTTGTAAACACCTTGTTAAACTTAAACCACAATTGAAAGAAAACTGTAAAAGGTCGCAAAATGAGATTGACAGCGTTCAGGGTACAGCTGTCAGTCAGAGGCTTGCCATTTAAATTCTACAAGTGGTGTGGATTCGAAAGTTACATGGTCAGAACCAGCACACATTTTCCTTCGGTTTGATGTAAAATATATTGGTGTAGAGTGAAAATTATGGGAGTAGAATCGAGTTAAAAAAAAAAAAACATTTTCCAAGATAATCTTCTCTTTTCTCACACTCTGCTAATGACATCACCCTTTCTTGCCCAGAACATTCCATGCAATACACAGCCATTATGAACACACAAACTGAGTTATAAAACCTTGTAAAACTTGAGCAACAATCAAGAGAAAACCATAAAAGGTAGCAAAAAGCCATTGTCAACCAAGTTTCTATGTGAAAGTATGGCTTCTTGGCGAGGCTTCAAAGTGAGGTGAGTTTTTAATGATTGTTTGTCAATCTCTACCCATTAATTTCAATGGGAACCCAGGACCATTTTGCTATGAGGTGGACATGCTGACCACTACACCATCACCATGCAAACTTCTAAAGGAAAATTGCTAAAAAATGTAAGGCCCTGTAAGACTCAGACGAAGACTATGAAGCCTGCACTGCTTCCCGAGCATTTCAAAATGGAGCGGGGGCATAGTCAAAATGAGAAAATCTGTAGTTTTTAAGATAATAATACATCCTCGCTACATCCATGCAAGTTTCTGACTGTGTTTATCATTCACTCGCTCATTTGCAAAACCACTTAATCTTACTAGGGTTGCAGGGCAACTGGAGCTTATCTCAGGTAACACTGGATGAGCACAGGGTACACCCTGAACAGCTCGCCATACCATCACAGGACCAACACACATACAAGCATTCACTCTCACACTCACACCCACACAGCAGTCACACTCACACCTAGGGGGAACTTGGAACAGCCAGTTAGCCTAATGTGCATGCCTTTGGATTGTAGGAGGAAACTGGAGTACCCGGAGAAAACCCATACAGACACAGGGAGAACATGCGATCTCTGCACAGAAACGCACTAGCCCAGGACTCGAACCCAGGACCTTCTTGCTGTGAGAAAGACATGCTAACAACTTGTTTCTAACATGTTCCTAATAATTTCTTACCAGGCCATGTGCACACCATGTTCTTATGGCATCCATATACATACTGTGCTTTTTTATTTGTTCTGCCAACATTTTCATCCTCAGTTAGCTACATTCCCACTACATCCTCAAAAAATTGTGTGGCTAAAGAAACAAACTTGTACAGCATACTAGCAATGCAGTAGAAACAGATAAGGATGTGATAAGAAATGAATAAGGATAGAGAAATGACGGCATTTCCATAGTAACGATGTAAAATCTAAAATCTAGTAGGGACTTCATTCATGTAGTACAAGCATGGCATGGACAGGAAATATCTCGTGACATTCTCACTGTGTTGTCACTGCATATATAGCAGTTCTTGCTATATCAGTTCTCACCATAGATAGCTTGTCACAGTGGACTTATCAACATGCCTCAATGCAGCCACCATGGTACAGGTACAGGGTCACCACTCTTCCTTAATGCATGTCCATCTACTGAGACAAAGTCTACTAACAATTTAATTCAACATAAAACACTGAATTCTTAACTGATTTTCCTGACCAATCAGCAGATCAGATCCAACACAAACACTATGCTGTTAAAGGTCCATTTTTTAAAGACCCACAGGCAGTCAGGGCATATAGAGGACAAATCATAAGTATTGTTCCACAGACATAAATCCACAGAGCTTCGCTGTGTCCCATACATCTCCCCTCTCTTTGACATCTGTATCCTTCATTCCTTTCCATTTGATTCACAGCTTCATCGTCTGAACATCACTCTGTGAAAAATCACTGATTGCTCTGTCAGTCCTGCAGCAATTTGTCATGCAGTAATCACAGCTTTCACTCTTTAATCAGGAAGAGAACGAGAAAGAAAGACCTTAGATAATTCTCTCATTATACCATTCTCCCCTGCCAAGTGCTTTCCCATCAGGCCTCAGTATAAGAAATGTTTTTCATTTCATTTCATTTGTCAAACCGCTTTATCCTTTTTCAGGGTTGCGGGGGAAACTGGAGCCTATACCAGCCAACTCTGGGCAAAGGCGGGGTAAACTCTGAACACCTCACCACACCACCGCAATGCCAACACACACAACCATTCACACTCACACTCACACCTAGGCAGGAGTAGCCAATTAGCCTAATGTACATGTCTTTAGACTATGGGAGGAGACCAGAGCACCTGTAGGAAACCCACTCAAACATAGGGAGAACGTGCAAACTCCACACAGACACGCTCTCACTGAGCACAGAGCTTGAACCCAGGAGCGTTTTACTGTGAGGTGGATGTGCTAACCACTACACCACTGTTCCACCCCATATAAAGAGTAACATGTAATATATTAGTGTGCATGCTGTGAATAATTGGATATTTGTCCATGTGGTGTACTGTTCATTCTTTCTTACATGTGTAATAATTTCCTTTATTGCTGCAGACTGAATCTTTTCTAGTTCTGTCATGCTCTTAGAATCCTGCATATGTTACATAGCCTAAATCTTTAAGAATACACTCAAATGAAAAAATTTATAGATCTCATGAAAAAAAAATGAACAAACATTTCACATTCCTCTGTGATACAGTGCCAACATATGAAGGTGATAGACGCAAAAAATGACCCTTAAATTGTATTGACACCCTTCCATTTATCACACCTTCAAGTCCATAAAATTAGAATCAGGTGTTCCAGATTAGGTGTCATTTATCAGAAACTGTCCTATCTGAGGGTCTGGTGTTCTCTTTGGTATATAAGAGTGTTTGTCATCATGTCAAGATATTAAGAGTTCTCTAAGGTCTTCAAAAAAAAAAAAAAAAGGTTGCAGATGCCTGTGTTTCTGGCAAGGAATTAAAAAAACCCTCTAAATTATTTGAAATAAATAAATTTACTCTACAGAAAAGTGGCACGAATTTCAAACTGCCAGTTTGTCCAGGACTGACTGCCCAGCAAATTTAGCCCATGAATAAGATCCCAAAATTGTAAGTCACTCTTACAACTGTTTGTGTGAAAATGCATACATCTACATTCAGAAAGAGATTGGACAAATTTAACATGCATGTGAGGTGTGCCAGGAAAAAGCTTTCGCTGTCCAAAAAGAACATTAGCATAAGAATACAGTTTACCAGTCAATTAACATATAATGTTTTCATTAAAAATCAAATATACTATAGAGTTGTTTGTTCACGATCACAGTACACATGTGAACAGTACATTGAGGAACCTCATAACAACTGTGAAGCATGGTGGTGGAAATGTTGTGGTTTGGGGTTGTTTTGCTGCCTAAGGGACGGGGCAACTTACAGTCATTAATTCAGTTCTGAATTCTGCATCATATTAAAGGGAGTGTGAAGATAATGTGAGGTCGTGTGTCTGAAGGGTGAAGTTGAACCTTTCAACAGGATAACAATTCTAAACACACTTATCCCATTTTACAAAAATACTGAAAGAGGAAAGTAAATAAAATAATTTTCAATCATTCTAAGCAGCTTGTGATGAAAGTGCTATTTTTGAACCGTTGATTTTATTTTTCCAGCAGTGCAGCTCTTGAACTGACCTTTGAGCTCTTTTTTCCTTCCTTTTCCCTCCTGCTCAGTGAGAAAGAAAGAAAAACTTATTTGTCACGTTACAGTACAGCAAAATCCTTTTCTTAACAAAGCCACCGGCAGTAAGTCTGGGGTGGCGTAGCATTAACTGTTCTGTTTTTAGAAATGTTTTCTATCACCAAACCATGTTGTATTACAGTGACCTTTGTTCAGTGTGAGCTTTCTGTTAATCTCATGTTTACTCGACACTCTCGTTTCTCTTCTGTGTGGTTTCATCCTGCTGCGGCTACAGTAATGACCATCTGGCTCGACACTACACTATTCCTGTGACCAAAAGAAATGAAACAGTATTATTCATAATTCAGCTCGGGTTCTCTTCCTCAAGATTTCTTTCTCGCTTATTATATTCTAATGTGTTAGTGTTTGTGTTTGTCCCGGGCTCGGCAAGGATGTTTCTGTGAGTTTGCATGTTCTTCCTGTGCTTGTGTTGGTTTCCTCCCTGTACTCAACCTTTGCTCAGTGTTGGCTGAGATAGGTTTGCTCAGTGTTGGCTGCATCCCCATGACCCTAGTACGAGTAAGCGGTTCAGCAAATGAGTGAGTGAAAGTGCATTCTACTTCACGTAAGCCTCTGCACCTGTCATTGTTGCCGCAGCATTTCCAATATAGTTATAGACAGAAGAGTATACTCAAGAGAATACAGCAATCTTACAGAATATAAATATAGGACATAATGTACGCATACAGTACTCAGTGAGCTCAGGACCCGATGATTGAGCTTTATTTACAATTACAGGTGAAAATGGTGCAAAATAGTTTCCATGGAAATAATCAGTTTTCTATTTTTCACACTTTTTCAACAGCTATAAATCCAGATGTGGCTTTAGATTCCTTGAGAGGAACCAGAAAACAGAATGAAATCGGATTCCGTCCTCTTAGACCAGATAGTGTGATTATAAATTCATGCATTACAGATGATACAGCTGGGAAGTGAAATCTTACAAACATAATCAGAACAGTGTGAATTTAACAGTGTGAGCTTAATATAAGGCATGAATGCGCTGATAGACATAGCTGGATTAATAATAACTGAGTTACAGTGGGAAGAAGAAAGCTGCCCACGGTTTGAGGTGTTAGTGGAGTTCAGATATCTTGAGGGGAATAAGAACTGGGTGTGACGGGTCTGTGATAATCCTGAAAGAGTGGAGTTCAAGAGGATTTTAAATCTTTGAATTGGATTGTGTATCATTTCATCATAGGTTTCTCAGCAGATGAAAGAAAGTGGAAAAGTAAGAGGAAAGTTTTTCACCTGGACTTTTTTATAATGCTTTTATAGCATAATAATGATGATAATAATAATAATAATAATAATAATAACAATAATAACAAAAACAACAACAACAACAACAACAACAATAATAATGATGATAATAATAATGTTAATAATAGTAAGAGCTTGCATGTTCTACCCGTTCTTGTGTGGGTTTCCTCCGGGCACTCCTGTTGGTGAGCTGTTCACTGTTGGCTGAGATACACTTCCTAATAGGAATAAGCGTTTTGGCAAATGAGTGAGTGAGTGTAATTATAACTACTATATGTATACAGTAGCTTTAATGAGATAAAGGTTGAGCTTCATCCTTAAGCACTAATTGAATAAAAACTGCTCTTGTTTAATAAGATTATATGGGCTACCCCAAGATTAATGCTAAATGGGCACGACATTACTCATGTCTACCTATGACAGCCTTGTCCAAGTCAGTGCCTTCCAGCATGTAACTCACCGATCTCAGTTACCTGACTCATGTATCGTGTGACCCAGAGCATACTTGTCTTCATTCACAATCTCTCGCTCTCTGTCTCTCTCTTTCTTTCTCTCTCTCTTTCACACACACACACACACACACACACACACACACACACACACACACAGTATTTAAGCCAACAGTTCACAATCACCCCTTTGTACTTGTATGATCTCTGACTTTACTAACAGTGTGTATGAGCTCTGATATTAGTGTGTTGGATTTACTGTGTTTAAACCTTTTCTTTTTTCTTGACCTCGATTCTTAGCCTCACCTCCCAGAACACTGTCCAGTGTTTAACAAAGCCTGCTTTACTTACTATGAGTTTGTTTCACCTCTGATTGACTGGCTGCCCGATCGCCTGACCTCTGCCTGTTTCATGTTTAAGATTGTGCTTTCGGAACTGTCTGCCTGTTATTCTTTAGAGACCGTTCGTGTCTGCATTTGCTTCCATTTAACACTCTGTGCTAAAGGTCATGACACTACCCTTTAGCTGTATCATTTTTATGTTTGATCCTTTATATACTGATGTGAATATTCTGGGAAAGCAGTAATCAGAGCAGAAAAAATCTTAATAAAAGCAGCGCAGATAAGCAGATCTACTGGGAGATTCCTTTTTTTAAACTAACAGGTTGTTTTTTAATTAAACACTTCAGTTTATTCAGTAGATTTATTTAATGATGTTACTGATGAACAGTTAATATCTTTAATTATAGTTGTGCACAGTTTCTTATCTATGTTTGTTTTCCTAAACTGGTAAATGTTAAACTGGTTTATGTTAAAAATGAGATGCATGAACTTATACCCTTTAGTTAATTATAAACCCAAACATTTCTTCAGACTGCAGCTCACCATGCACAACTTATACATGTTTTTGTACATGACCATTTCCTTCAAAACAGGCAACTCCCCATGTTTCTGATTTTTTAAGCAGCGTAATGGAGATTTTTCATGCATATTCTGTCATGTTGCTCTACTGACAATATGAGAGAACAAAGTTACACAAATCTTCCAAACATCTGCCTGTTAGAAGATGACTGTAGGGTTATGTCTGTGTTTGATTGTCTCTGTTGTTTGGCTGAATTTCTATTTAACTAGGTAAACATGGGTGACATAGTGCTGTAGTGACTAGCATGTCCGCACAGCAAGAAGGTCTTGGATTCCAGTCTTGTGCTCGGCGAGGGTGTTTCTGAGTGGAATTTGCATGTTCTTCACATGCTTGTGTGGGTTTCCTCTGGGTGCTCTGGTTTCCTTCCACAGTCCAAAGACCTGCACAGTAGGCTAAGTGGATATGCTCGATTGCCTCTAGATGTGATGGTGAATGTTTGCGTGTGTTGCCCTGCAATGGTCTGGTGAGCTGTTCAGGGTGTACCCAGAGTTGTCTAGGATAGGCTCCAGCCTCCCTGTGAACCTGATAAAGCAGTTCAAAAAAATTTAATTATCTGTAGATCTATGTAGAATATTCTTACTGAATCAGCCAGTAACTTGCAATGACAAGACAACCTAAGACTGAGTTGTGTCTGTTTCCTTTCGCCAGCATTCTGTAAGGATGCCTGTCTCAATGGAGGAACCTGTGCTTCTCCAAACACATGTGTGTGTCCTTCAGGCTTCACTGGACACATCTGTGAGACAGGTAAGCATGTTCTTTTTACATTTGCTAATGTCTGTAACCATACAATAAGGGCCTTTTCTGAACGAGTCCTGATAAGTATCTTCTCTTTCTTAAGATATTTAGGTCTTTATTGTGATTGCGAAATTTCTACACAGGAAATATTGCCTAAGGTTGTGATCAGCACTAACATGCTTGGTTTAAACCTTAGCTAGCATAATTTACACAAGGCAGGGGGAATTTATTGTCTTATACATAGCCAAATTCAATTTCACTGAACTAATGTACCTGCACTGAATTTGAGTTTATTCTAACACCCACCATGACCATTAAACCATTATGCTAACTAACTTTGCAGAGTGCACATTTTAAATTCAGGGAAATCATTTCTTTGTTGCTTATCACCTGAGGTGGGCGGCATGGTGATATGGTGGTTAGCATAAATCTGCCTCACAGCAAGAAGATCCTGGGTTCAGTTTCTGGGCTCAGGTATTTCTGTGTGTGTTTTCTCTGGGTACTTCGGTTTTCTCCTACAGTCCAAAGACATGTGCATTAGGCTAACTAGCTGTTCCAAATTGCCCCTAGGTGTAAGTGTGAATGTTTGTGTGCGTGTTGCCCTGCGATGGTCTGGCGAGCTGTTAAGGGTGCACCCTGCCTTCACTCAGAGTCGGCTGAGACAGGCACCAGCCTCCCCGCGACCCTACCAGGATTAAGCGGTTCAGCAAATGAGCAAGTGAGAGTGGGGGTTATCATCTGTGGTGCTAAGATCTATGATTGTAAGTGCTTAATGGTTTGAAAACCTGAGCAGTGATTATCTTTAAAATGAGCAATAGTAAGCTAGCAACTTAACATAGGTTAGCCTAAAACTCTAGATTGCAGCTAGCTAGCTAACAGGTTAGTCATTAAGTATTTTCATTTTAGTTACATTAACAAAGTGAGGTGAAGGTAAAGTATTTTGGGCTTTTATATGTAATCATGAAATGACGAAGAGTTCTACTCTTCCAGGATGGGAAGTCCATCGCAGGTCCACATCAACAAGTGGGAGAAAAAGAAAGGCTAAATCAAATTTCAATTAATTTCCTTTGTGATATACATGCATCATGATGGCCACTTGATCACATGATCTTTTAACAGTTATGGTAGTTACTTCATTTAGCTATGGCTTTTTCTTTTATTTTCACACCACAGGATGGACCATCACTGCCTGATACATAAAACATTTTAGCAGTGTAGTTTTCATGTATCTAGATCAGGGGTCTCAAACTCAATTTACCTGGGGGCCGCTGGAGGCAGAGTCTGGGTGAGGCTGGGCCGCATCA
>JBCNYH010000003.1:1050251-1060851 GCA_039654325.1 Tandanus tandanus
TAAATGATCAGTATACGTAGATATGAACAGTATGTGATATGATTGGTAGAGATATTAACAGTACAGAAGAGATATGAACAGTAGATATATGATCAGTAGAGATGTGAACATTAGAGGTATGATCAGTAGAGATATAAACAGAGATATGATCAGTAGTAATATGATTAGTAGCGAAATGATCAGTAGAAATATGAACCGCAGACATATGATTAGTAGAAAAATGAACAGTAGTGATATGATGAGTAGATATATGAACAGTAGAGATATGATCAGTAGATATATGATAAGTAGAGATATGATCAGTAGTCATGATCAGTAGAGACATGATGATTAGAGATAGGAACAGTAGAGATGTGATCAGTAGAGATGTAATCAGTAGAGCTATGAACAGTAGTGATATGATGAATAGATATATGAACAGTAGAGATATGATCAGTAGTCATGTGATGAGTAGAGATATGAACAGTATATATATGATGAGTAGAGATATGAACAGTAGAGATATGAACAGTAGATATATGATCATTAGATATATGGACAGTAGAGATATTATCAGTAGAGATATAAACAGTAGTGATTTGATGAGTAGATATTTGAACAGTACAGTAGAGATATGAACAGTACTTTAGAGATATTAACAGTAGAGATGTGAATATTACAGTGGATAAATGATCAGTATACATAGATATGAACAGTAGTGATATGATCAGTGGAGATATTAACAGTACAGAAAAGATATGAACAGTAGAGATATGATCATTCCAGATATGAACATTAAAGATATGATCAGTAGAGATATAAACAGAGATATGAACAGTGGAGATATGATCAGTAGTAATAGGATTAGTAGAGATATGATCAGTATACATATGAACAGCAGACATATGATCAGTAGAGAAATGAACAGTAGTGATATGATGAGTAGATATTTGAACAGTAGAGATATGATCACTAGATATATGATAAGGAGAGATATGATCAGTAGAGATGTGATCAGTAGAGATGTAATCAGTAGATATATGAACAGTAGAGTTATGCTCAGTAGTTATATGATGAGTAGAGATATGAACAGTAGATATATGATCAGTAGAGATATGATGAGTAGAAATATGATCAGTAGAGATATGATCAGTAGAGATATGAACAGTAGAGATATGATCAGTAGTGATATGAACAGTACAGAGGACAGTGCGGGGGGGGGGGGGGGTAGCTGCACCTTCCCTTCCCCCACCTTCCTGGCTGAAGTGCCCTTGAGAAAGGCACCTAACCCCCAACTGCACTTCCATGTGGTGATTCCTGTACTTCTCCCCAAGAATCCTCACATTTGTAATTTGTTCTACAGTACTTCTGCCTGTTCTAAAGCCAGCCTGTTCTTCTGCAATAATGCCTTCTGCCTGGGACTTCAGTCTGTTGTTGATAACAGTCAGCAAGACTTTGCTTGGATGACTGATTAGGCTGATTGTCCTGAAATTATTGCATTTACGGAGATTTCCTTTCTTAGGCAGTGGAATTATCAGTGATCTCGTCAAGTGGCCATTCACCACTTCGCCACACTGAGTTACAGATCTTGTGTAGTGCTCCAATGATATCGTCTCCTCCATTCTTGAGTAGTTCTGCTGGTATGTTATTGAAGCCTGCTGCTTTCCCATTTTTGAGTTTCTTCACATCTCTTTCTATTTCACTTCTCATGATGTGTGGTTTTTCAGTGTCTTTTATTCCAGGACTCCCTTCGGCCAAATTAGTCATCACGGTATTGTCAGTGATAATAGGATGATTGTATAATTCCTTTATGTATTCTGTCCACCACTCTTGAATTCACTTAGTTTCTGTGAGTAATTTTTCTTGGGCATCTTCGATGATTGAAGTTCTTGCAGTCTTTTCCCTAGTTAGTTGCTTTACCACATCACATGCTAGTTTGGTGTTGTTCTCAAACGCATCTTGCACTTCTTTGCATTTTGCCTCCAGGAAGACTTCTTTGGCCTCCTGTATAGCTGTCGTTTTATGTTTGCTTCTCTATGTTTTTTCAGTCATAGTCCTTGTGTTTTGCAGCTTTCAACTTCCTTCTTTCATTGCATTTGTATAGAATTTCTTCTGTCATCCACTGTTGTTTTTTCTTCCTTTCTTTGCTTACAACTTCGAGTGCGGCCTCAATACCCACATTTGTGAATCTGTCATTTCCTGAGTGTTCTCAATTTCATTGAGTACTTCAAATCTTCCCCCAATTCTTGCCTGGAATGTTTCTTGTAACCGTTGATCTTTCAGACCATCAATGTTGTATTTTAAGCAGGTGGTTGATGATGATGATGGCAGTCATGAAGAGATTGTGGTCAGTACCTATATCTGCCCCTGGAAATTATCTAGTTTTGTGTTCATTGATGCAGGTGGCACATTTCCTTTCTATGAGAATGAAATCAATTTGATTTTTAGTAATTCCATCCGGAGCGGTCCATGTGATTTTATTTGAACTCCTAAGTTAATATCCATAATGATCATAGTGTGTTGGCAATGATAATGTTGCAATGATCATCCTTGCAAATTCCAAAAGCCTTAGACTTCTGTCATTTGCAGGGCCTATTTCAAATTTGCCTGTAGTTTTTGGCCAGTCTTTGTGTGTGTCACTTCCAATCATCGCATTGAAGTCACCTTGAACATTGTTACTCACTGTTGACTCAAGCTGACTGTAAGCTTCTACATCCTCATCAGAGTATTCAGAGGTTGGTGCATACACTTCCTGGGGGTTGCAGCCACTCTTATCTGGATAATTCTGCATGAGATTGGCTTACGTTCAAGTACCGATTTCATGCACTCTTTGTGTACAATAAATCCAACTCCTGCTTCGTGTTTGTCCTCCTTTTCGCTCCACCAGATCTTGGTTCCTTTCTCAGTTGTCATTTCACCACATCGTAACCACCTCATTTCAGCCATGCCAATGATGTTCCACTTGTATCATTTCAGCTCATGTTCAAGCTCAACTAACTTGCCTGCAACATGTAGAATTCGAACATTCCATGTTCCAATGACCATTTCTTGGTTTTCCATCCTTAATCTTTGTTTCAGATTTTGTTGCTGCCCAGTAGTAGACTTTTCGATTCCCTCAACCTGGTTAGCTTCAGTAAGGGTCGCAATCATTGTTAACCCAGGCCTCGACCAGTCCAGTTTAGGTTGGTTTATCAGGGTTGACATCATTGTGTTACGTTAGGCATAATAACCTGGTGGTATCTATTTCCTCTCCGGGTGTGGGTGCCGTTGGCTCACATGGAGCTCATATGCCTTTGACAGGTCTTATTTGTAGCCCTGCTGGGTGCCCACACACCCTTCTCACCAGGCAAGCCCAGTGGGGGAGCCAGTTTAGTCGCCGGTAACACGACCGTGAAGCAGGTACTTCCGGTTTATGTGTTACCAGTAGCAAGCTTAGTGCCTGACCTGACAGAGTAGAGATATGATAAGTAGAGATATTATTAGTAGAGATATGAACAATCGAGATATGATCAGTAGTAATATGATCAGTGGAGATATGAATAGTACAGTAGAGATATGATCAGTTGACATGAACAGTAGAGATATGATCAGCAGTGATATGATCATTTAAGATATGAATACTACAGTTGAGATATAAACATTAGAGATATGATAAGCAGAGATATGAACAGTCGAGATATGAATAGTACAGTGGAGATATGAACAGTAGAGATGTGTTCAGTACAGTAGAGATATAAAAAGTACATTAGAGATATGATCAGTAGAGATATGAACAGTAGTGATATGATCAGTTGACAAAATAACAGTTCAGTAGAGATGTGAACAGTAAAGATATGAACAGTATAGAAATGATCAGTAGAGATATGAACAGTACATTAGAGATATGAACAGTAGAGGTCAAGTTCAAGTTCAAGAAGCTTTATTGCCATTTCCACCACATATAGCTGACGCAGTACATAGTGAAACGAAACAACGTTTCTCCAGAACCAGGTGCTACATAAACATGCAACAAAGATTAAATAATAAAAAAAAAGACAACACAGAACTAGGACGAAGGTTTTTGTCCTAGCCACATAAAGTGCAAAGTGTGCAACTATGTGCAAACAGTGCAAAGACAATACAGTGCAAAAACAGTACAAAAAGAAAAAGACAACACAAGAATGAAACACTTAGTGCCGAAAGAAAGAAAAAGACGAGGTGGAATAAAAAAATGAAATGATGTACAGAGTAGCAGCGGTTGAGGTAGTGCAAATAGGATATAGGCATAGAAATAAATATGAACATAGCAGCATAATAAAATAATAACAGGGTTGATGTAGTGCAATAAATAGTGAACAATGTAAGTTATGTGTATGTGTCCACACAGGCAAAAGAGTGTGTGTGTGTGTGTGTGTGTGTGTGTGTGTGTGTGTGTGTGTGTGTGAGAGGGACAAAGGGGGTTTTGTACAGTTCAGTCCTTTTAGTCTTGTACAGTTCTGGGTGTATATGTGTGTGCATGTGTGTGCGTGTGTGTGTGTGTGTGTGTGTGTGTGTGTGTGAGAGAGAGAGAGAGAGAGAGATATTTTTGTATAATTCAGTCCTGGGTGTTGAGGAGCCTGATGGCTTGAGGAAAGAAACTGTTACACAGTCTGGTTGTGAGGGCCCGAATGCTCCGGTACCTCTTCCCAGATGGCAGTAGGGTGAAGAGTGTGTGTGAGGGGTGTGTGGGGTCATCCACAATGCTGTTAGCTTTGCCGATGCAGCGTGCAGTCTAAATGTACGTGATAGAGGGAAGAGAGACTCCGATGATCTTTTCAGCTGTCCTCACTATCTGCTGAAGGGTCTTTCAATCGGAGACGGTGCTGTTCCCAAACCAGGCAGTGATGCAGCTGCTCAGGATGCTCTCGATGGTCCCTCTGTAGAACACAGTCAGGATGGGGGAAGAGAGATGGGCTTTCCTCAGGAAGTAGAGGCGCTGCTGGGCTTTTTTTGTGATGGAGCTGGTTTTGCCTGACCATTTGAGGTTCTCTGCCAGATGAACACCAAGGAATTTGGTGCTCTTGGCAATTTCCACAGAGGCTCCATCGATAAACAGCGGGGAATGGTCAATCTGTGCTCTCCAGAAGTCAACAACCATCTCTTTAGTCTTGTCGACGTTCAGAGACAGGTTGTTGGCTCTATACCAGGGTGTTAGCTGCTGAACCTCCTCTCTGTAAGCTGACTCATCATTCTTGATGATGAGACCCACCGCGGTCGTGTCATCGGCGAACTTAATAATGTGATTGGAGCTGTGCATTGCTGGACAGTTGTGAGTCAACCAAGTGAACAGCAGTGGACTGAGCACACAGCCCGGAGGAGCTCCAGTGTTCAGTGTGTTGGTGCTGGAGATGCTGTTCCGGATTCGGACTGACTGGGATCTCCCAGTCAGGAAATTCAAAATCCAGTTTCAGGGAGAGGTGTTCAGGCCCAGCAGGCTCTGATTACCAGGCCCTCGCAGATTCAGATATAATCAGTACAGTAGAGATATGAACTGTAAAGATATGAGCAGTATAGATATGATTAGTAGAGATATCAACAGTAGTGATATGATCAGTAGAGCTATGATCAGTCGAGATATAAATAGTACTAGAGATATTAACAGAACAGTAGAGATATGATCAGAAGAGATACAGTGTGAACATTAGAGATATGATCAGTCGAGATTTAAACAGTAAAGATATGATCAGTAGAGATATGAACAGTAGAGATATGAACAGTACAGTAGAGATATGATCAGTACAGTAGATATATGAGCACTAAAGATATGATCAGTACAAATATGATCAGTAGAGATATGAACAGTAGAGATATGATCAGTCGAGATATAAACAGTCGAGATATGAACATTAGAGATATGATCGGTAGTAATATGAACAGTAGAGATATAAACAGTACAGATATGATTAGTAGTGATATGAACAGTAGAGATATGAATACTAGAGATATAATCAGTCAAGACATGATCATTCTATATAAACATTCTATATAGACATGATCAGTCTAAATAAACAGTAGAGATATTAACAGAACAGTAGAGGTATGTACTAATCAAAGTAGTGATTTGAACAGTAGAGATATGATTAGTAGTGATATCAAGAGTAGAGATTTGATCAGTCAAGATATGAACAGTCTCGACTGATCATATCTCAATTGTTCATATCTCTACTGATCATATCTCTACTGTTCATATCACTACTATTCATATCAGTACTAATTATATCTTTACTGTTCATTTCTCGACTAGAGATATGAACAATTGAGATTTGATCAGTCGAGATATAAACAGTAGAGATATGATTCAGGTGTACACAATAGCGCCCTCTATGAGTAAGGACAGGACATTTGATTAGTTTGTATTCAAGTACTGGCATTTCTGTGACGCTGCTGCAAAATCATCATCCTCATCAACAGAAATCTTATATACACACGCTGTACAAGTCGCATTTTAAAATTAAATTTCACTGAATTTCTTAATGTAAAAAAAGTGAAGAGACAAACAGCAGGTGTGAAACGGTTTTAGAGATTTGGCTGATGTTGCAAAATACATAAATATAAATAAAGTTATAAATATAGAGGTAGGTATGGGGAGACAAAGTGGGTGGGGGTTCCTCCACACTGGTAAGCTAACATCCCAAATTTTAATTGTTTCCTGAATAAACCTTTTTTTTTATAGCAGTTGAAAGAAAAGCAGGAAACGATGTGACAAGCTCATTTACATAAACAAAATTAAAGTACCATCAGGAGAAAAATCAAACACTAACAACTCACATCCCCACCCACACACACACACACACACACACACACACACACACACACACACACACACACACAATCAGGCTTGTACGTGACCTAATGAATATTTCCATGCATGTGAACACACGCCAGCAACAGCTACTCTGTTATTCATAAGACAGATGTTTTAGAAAGTATCAACTGTGTGTGTGTGTGTGAAGGTGTACCTCACTGTGGGAGGAAACTGAACTACCCAGAGGAAATCCACACAAGCATGGGGAGAACATGGAAACTCCACACAGAAATGCCTGAGCCTGGATCTCGAACTCAGGACCTTCTTGCTGTGAGGTGGATGTGATAACCACTACACCACCATGCTGCCCCAATTACTATAGAACCCAACTGCTGTGCATTATTATTTATTTTATTAATTGAAAAAATCTGTTTCTTGTCTTTATATTGTCTGTATTCTTGTGTCTCTTTCTCTTTAAATGCCTGGAAGCCTTTCTTTTTCTTCCCTTTGGCACTCTAAACAGCTTTTCTCATTCGCAGCTGAACTGTCACCTCTGTATTTCTGTACCGCATGAAGAAGAAGTGTTATGTTGTTCGTGCCTCGTCAGACATGACAGTTTATTTATTTATTACCATTTGGATTGTCGTGCTGGGTGACAGACGTTCTACTGCTGTGTTTAGCATGATAAATATTTCAAGTGTGTGTTCTCACTTCGTGGCACGATGTGCGTTTTAGTATGTGATCAAGGTGCCGAAGTATAGAAAACATATGGACAGCATATTTCAGATTTAAATCTCTCAAAGGCAGGCTCTAACATGGGCTATGTATGGAATGGTGCACTCATTTATATATTGTACATGAGGTGCATGTTGATAAAAAATATCACAGTATTCAGAAAATTAATGAATGACTGGACGGACGGACGGATGGAATACACAATTATTATTTTACTGTTTATATCCCAAAATATTTATTCATACATGTACATTCTCAGTATCTTTTCAGGCACAATGTATTTCACTTTTTTCTTAATTAATGTTATTTTCCTGTATGCACCACTTTATCTGGCCCTGCGATGGCCTGGCTAGCTGTCCAGAGTGTACTCTTCCCTTGCTCAGAGTCGGCTGAGATGGGCGCCAGCCTCTCCATGACCCTAATTAGGATTAAGCGGTTCAGAAAATTAATGAATGACCACTTTATCTGGAACTATCTGAAAAAAGAAGATCATTCATATTTCTGGATTTGGCTCAGAATTAAATGCACTGGGTTTGTATATAAACCTGATTCTCTTAAGGAGTGGAAGAAAACCAGAGGCCACCAATAGACTAAAGATCCAATACCAGTCTTCATGGGCTAGTGAATTAATTAAGAAGATATATAAGCTTCAAGTGCAACCCATTTTAAACTTCATACTTTTATCTTCCCTGACTGTCTTGGACATTTTTAATACACGTCCTTCTCACTAAGTATTGAATGTCTGTTTTTTCCTGTCTCCACTTGCTTCCCTTTCATTTACTCACCACTTAATGAGCCCCGTTTTGTAGGTTTCACTCACGGTGGTGCGTGGATGAACACCTGCACTAAGTGGGATGGTCAGCGGCTGGCAGATCACTATGTGCTAGCTGCTGACTGTGATGGAGTCTCATGGTGTAGTGGTTAGTATGTCCATGTCACAGAAAGAAGGTCCCGGATTTGAGTTCTGGGCTCAGCGAGGACATTTCTGTGTGGAGTTTGCATGTTCTCCATGTGCTTTCATTAATTTTCTCTGGGTACTCTGGTTTCCTCCCACAGTCCAAAGACATGCACATTAGGCTAATTGGTTGTTCCAAATTGCCATTAGGTGTGGACATGATTATAAATGATCGATGAGTGATTGAAAGTAATTGAGTACATATTCTCAACCAACAAGATCACGAGAACTTCTACTAATCTACTGTTGAATTGAAACAAAACTATATTTGTAGTGATAAGTGTTGAAGCGTAAACATGGATAATACTGACATAAGACTGTGTACTGACCGCTGTAGGTTGTGTTACAGTGTATTTCTGTGGTCCTGTGTGTAAATGTGGTTTTGTGTTGTAGATATTGACGAATGTACCATGCAAACACACACATGCTGGAACGACTCCGTGTGTGTAAACTTACCAGGAACCTTCGATTGTGTGTGCATGAAAGGCCCAGAATGCACTGGGGACTGTATACAAGGTGATGAGCTAAAACACAATGGACAAGAGTGGAGCCTCAAGCACGATCGCTGCACTGTATGCACCTGTAAGGTAATCTCTCTCTCACACATACACACAATTGTTTTACGAGCACAAGCACAGCCATAGGAATTATTTTAGAGATCATTTAAATCCACAGTAACAGTGAGAATATGATGTGTTTTGGATAATGTAAGACATCCTGTGGCTGATTATCATGACATACCCAAATATCATGTGTGCATGTAGGATGGCAGAGTGTACTGCAGGCGGAGAGCGTGTGACTGCGCCACTCCTGACACAGACCTGTCCTGCTGTCCAAAGTGTGACACGCGCCAGAGCAGTCAGTGTGTTCATCAGAACGGACATACGCTTTACCACAGTGGAGATTCCTGGATCTATAATTGCCAGCAATGTCAATGCCTGGTACACACACACACACACACACACACACACACACAGTCTGGTTTCCAAAAATTCAGGGGACAATACATAAAGTCTTTTCCTAATCCTAACCATAACCACTAACGCCAACGCCAACACTAACCTTAACCTCAAATTATGCCTTCAACTAAAATTTAATGATTTCTGTTATGGGGACTTGCATTGTTTCCTCATAAGGAACACAACTCCCCACAAGTTAACCGTATAAAAAAAAAAGATTTAACATCATGAATGCCCAGACAGCACACACCTGCCAAATTCAATGTCCTTTTTTGGAATGAAAAGTTATAGTATAAAATGCTGTAAAATTTATAAGAAACAAGTTTTTTTTTTGTTCACATCCATTAATAGAAAACTGCAGATTTTGTTATTATATTTATTTTTAAGAAAAATAATACAGATCCCTTCCTCATCATTCACTCACTGATTTGCTGAACTGCTTCACCCTACTAGGGTCACGGGGAGGCTGGTGCCTATCTCAGATAACACTGGGCAAAGGCATGGTACACCATAAATATCTCACCAGACCATCACAGGGCAAAACAACCATTCACAGTCAGGGGCAATCTGAAACAGCTAATTAGCCTGATATGTATGTTTTTGGAGTGTTGGAGGAAACCGAAGTACCTAGAGGAAACCCATACAAGAACATGCAAACTCCACAGCCTGGGTCTCAAAACCAGGACCTGATTGCTGTGAGACAGACATGCTAACCACTATGCCACTGTGCTGCCCCAATACAGATCCATTCATTTCAGTACAATTTGTTACATTAATAACGGGATAAATTTTTTATAGTTTTAACGGAATAGATTCAGTGAAATGCCCTGCAATGGTTTGGTGAGCTGTTCCGGGTGTACCCCACCATCACCCAGAGTCGGTCGAGATAGGTGCCAGCCTCCCCGCGCCCCTAATAAGGAATAAGCGGCTTAGAAAATAAATGAATGAGCTTCAGTGGAAGATTTGAAACTGTATCAGGCTGAGACGGATACAGAATTGAAAAGGTTATATTAACCCTGAGCAGAATCCAATCAAGTCACATCAGATATTTTCATCCCGAGTTCTTCAGCCCATTCGTTTACATTTACAGCATTTAGCAGACGCTCTTATCCAGAGCGACTTACAGAAGTGCTTAAAGTCACTATCAGTGAATATATTCTTATACTGGTTTGTCAGGACACAGACTAAGTATACCATCAGTCAAAAACT
>JBCNYH010000003.1:1060951-1076824 GCA_039654325.1 Tandanus tandanus
CTATGTAAAGCTGCTTTGTGACAATGTCAATTGTAAAAAGCGCTATACAAATAAAACTGAATTGAATTGAATTAAGTGAGTGAGCATGTGAGTGAGAAAGTGTAAGTGAGTGAGAATATGAGTCAGTGAGTGAGTGAGAGAATGTCAGTAAGTAAGTGAGTTAAAGTGTGAGTGTAAGTTAGTGAGTAAGTGAGAGAGTGAGTGAGTGTGAGTGAGAGAGTGTCAGTGAGAGGGTGAGTAAGAGTGTGACTGTAAGTTAGTCAGTAAGTGAGAGAGTGAGTTGAGTGTGAGTGAGTAAGTGAGGAAAAGTGTGAGTGAGTGAGTAAGAGTGTAAGTGAGGGAGTGAGAGTGTGAGTGTGTGATTAAGTGAATGGATGAGTGAGTGACAATGTGAGAGAGAGTGAGCGAGTGAATAAATGAGTGTGTGTGTGTGAGTAAGTGAGAGACAGTGAGGGAGTGAGAGTGTGAGTGAATGATTGTGTCTGTGAGTAAATGAGTGAGTGAGTAAGTGAGTGAGAGTGTGACTGAGTGAATGTGTGAGTGGCTAAGTGAGTGTGTAAGTAAATGAGTGAGAGTGTGAGTGAGAGAAAAAAGTGAGTGAGCAAGGGAATGAGTGAGAGTTTGAGTGAATGAGTGAGTGAGAGTGTCAGTGAGTGTGAGTGTCAGTGAGTGAGTGTGTGTGTTAGTAAGTTAGTGAGAGTGTGTGAGTGAGTAAGGAAGTAAGTGAATGAATGAGAGTGTGACTGGGTGAGTGAGAGTGTGAGTAAGTGAGTGAGAATGTGTGTGAGAAAGTCTAAGAGAGTGATTGAGTGAGTGAGAATGTAAGTCAGTGAGTGAGTGTGTGAGTGAGAGAGTGTCAGTGGGTGACTGAGTCAAAGTGTGAGTAAGTTAGTGAGTGAGAGAGTGAGTGAGTGTGAGTAAGTGAGTAAAAGTGTGTGTGAGTGGGTGAAAGTGTGAGTGAGAGAGTGAGTAAGTGAGAGTTTAAGTGTGTAAATGGGTATGTCAGAGTGAGTGGGTGAATGAGTAAGAGTGTGAGTGAGTAAGTAAGTGAGTGACTGAGACAAAGTGTGAGTAAGTTAGTAAGTGAGAGAGTGAGTGTGTGAATGAGTATGTCAGTGAGTGAGTGGGTGAATGAGTAAGAGCATGAGTAATTAAGTAAGTGAGTGGGTGAGAGTGTGAGTGAGTGAATTATTGAATAAGTGAGTGAGAGTATGAGTGATTGAGAGTGATTGTGTGTATTAAGTTCAAATACAAATTCAAATTTATTTGTCACATACAAAATCATACACATACAATATGTATAGAAATTAAAAAGAATAAAAACTATCAATATCAAGAAGGGAAAAAATATATCAATATCAATAACTATTTGAAGGACACCACTAGTTAAAAGTCGAATATAAATATAAAAATATAAAATATAAATGTAGTGATGATAAATAATACAGTGTGTAAAGTGTCAATGCAGTATGCACACAAAGATGTCCAGTGAGTGAGGTTGCTCTGTGTGCAGAGTAGTGCATGGTGTACAGGGAGTGCAATTTGTGTGTGAGAGTGTGAGTGAGTGACTGAGTGAGTGACTGAGTGAGTGTCTCAGTGGGTGAGATTGTAAGTGAGTGAGAGTGTGAGTGAGTGAGAGTGTGTGTGTGAGTGAGTGAGAGAGAATAAGTGAGTGAGGGATTGAATGAGTGAGTATGTAAGTGAGAGTGTGTGTGAGGATGTGTAAGTTAGAGAGTGAGTGAGAGTGTCAGTGAGTGACAGAGTGAGTGTGTGAGTGAGCAAGAGAGTGAATGATTGTGTGAGTGAGAAAGTGAGTAAAAGAGAGTATGTGAGAGAGTAAGTGAGTGTGTAAGTGAGAGAGTGAGTGAGAGACTGAGTGAGTATGTAAGAGAGTGAGTAAGAGTGTAAGTGAGAGAGTTAGAGTGAGTGAGTGAGTGTTTGTGTGAGTGAGTGAGTGAGAGAGTGAGTTTGTGAGTAAATATGAGTGAGAGTGAGTAAGAAAGTGAGAGTGTGAGTGACTGAGTGTGTGAGAGTGTGAATTAGTGAGTGAGTAAATAAGAGAGAGTGTAAGTGAGAGAGTGAGAGAGTGAGGGAGGGAGAGAAAGTGAGAGTTGTGAGTGAGTGATTGAGTGAGAGTGTGAGAAAGTGAGTAAGTAAATAAGTGAGTGTGTGAGTGAGTGAGAGAATATGAGTGAGAGTGTGAGAAAGTGAGTAAGTGAATGAGTGTGAGTGAGTGAGTGTGTAAGTGAGTGTTAGTAATTGAGTGGGAGTCTGAGTGAGTGAGTGAGTGAGTGAGTGAGAGAATGAGTGAGTGCTAGAGTGAGTGAGTGAGAGTGTGAGTAAATAGGTGAGTGAGAGTGTGAGTTAGTGAGTGAGGGTGTGAGAGTGAATCAGTGAGTAAGTAAGGGAGTGTGAGTGAGTGAGTGAGTGAGTGTGTAAGTGAGTGTTAGTAATTGAGTGGGAGTCTGAGTGAGTGAGTGAGTGAGTGATTGAGTGAGAGAATGAGTGAGTGCTAGAGTGAGTGAGTGAGAGTGTGAGTAAATGAGTGAGTGAGCGTGTGAGTGAGTGAATAATTGTGTGTGTAAGTGAGTGAAAGTGTGAGTGAGTGAGTGAGTAAGGGAGTGAGTAAGAGTTTGAGTGAGTGTGTGAGTGGGTAAATAAGTGAGTGAATGAGTGAGAATGTGAGTGAGTAAGTGAGGCAATGTGAGAGAGTGTAATTGTGTGAGAAAGTGAGAGTGTGAGTGAAAAAAGTGTAAGTGAGTGATTGAGTGAGTCAGAATGTGAGTGAGTGGGGAGTAAGAGTGTGAGTGAGTGAGTGAGTGAGTGAGTGAGTGAGTGAGTAAGAGTGTGGCTGTGAGAGAGTTTGAGTGAGTGAGTGAGTGAGTGTGTCAGTGAGTGAATAAGTGAGTGAGTGACTGAGTAAGAGTGTGAGTGAGTAAGTTAATGAGTGTGTGAGAGTCTGAGTGATTGAGTGAGTGTGAATCAGTGAGTGAGTAAGAGAGTGAGAAAGTTGATGTGAGTAATGGAGTGAGAGTGTGAGTGATAGTGTGAGTGAGTGAGTGAGCATGTGAGTAAGTGAATAAGTGTGTGAGTGTGTGAGTGAGTGTGAGGGAGGGAGTGAGAGTTTGAGTGAGTGAGTATGTGAGTGAGTAAGTGAATGAGTGAATGAGTGAGAGAGTGAGTAAGTGAGGTAATGTGAGAGCATCTATGAGCGTGAGTGAGAGTGTGAGTGAGAAAGTGTAAGTGCGTGATTGAGTGAGTCAGAATGTGAGTTAGTGGGAGAGTGAGTGTGTAAGTAAGATTGTGAGTGATAGTGTGAGTGAGTGAGATTGTGAGTGAGAGAGAGTGAGTGAGTGTGTGAGTAAGAGTGTGTGTGAGTGAGCGAGTGAGTGAGTGTGTCAGTGAGTGAATAAGTGAGTGACTGATTAAAAGTGTGAGTGAGTGAGTGTGAGTTAGAGTAAAGTTAGTGAATGTGTGAGTGATTGAGTGAATGAGTGAGAGTGTGAATCAGTGAGTGATAAGGTGAGAGTGAGTAAGTTAGAGTGATTAAGTGAGTAAGAGTGTGAGAGAGTGAGTATGTGAAAATGTGAGAATTATTGAGTAAATGAGAGTGTGAGTGAAGAAGTGTAAGTGAGTGATTAAGTGAAAGAGTGTCAGTGAGTGAATAAGTCAGTGAGAATGCGAGTGAGTGAGTGTGTGTAAGTGAATGAGTGTGTGAGTGAGTAAGAAAGTGAGTGAGAGTTTGATTAAGTGAGTGTCAGTGAGTGAGTGAATTAGTGTGTGAGTGAGCGACTGTCATGAGTAAAGGTATGACAGAGTGTGAGCGTGAGTGAGTGAGAGTGAGTGAGTACATGAATAAAATTGTGTGTGTGAGTGAGAGTGTGAGTCAGAGTGTGTGTGAGTGAGTGTGAGTGAGTGAGTGAGTGAGACTGAGTGAATCAGTGAGTGATTGAGTGAGAGTGTGTGTGAGTGAGTGTGTGTGTGAGTGAGTGAGTGAATGAGATTGTGATTGAGACTGAGTGAATCAGTGAGTGATTGAGTGCATGTGTGAGTGAGTGAGTGAGTGAGTGAGTGAGTGAGTGAGTGAGTGATGTCTGAGTTAACTGGGTTTAGATTCATGTTTAAGAAATGGAAAGTAAAAGTAAAGGTTGATAATCATCTTTATTTTATAATACATAACATCACACTTTGGTCTTCTGCAGAACGGGAAAATTTGCTGCTCTGTCGATTTGGACTGCATCCAGAACAATTAAATGTGCTACCTTTTAATCATACCCAAAAAAAAAAAAAAAAAAAAAAAAAAAAAAAAATTTTGAGGAACCCTTAAAAAAATGTAACATGCTGTTTTCTTCTTCTGGATCCCACCCATGAAGTTCACCTGCTCTACAATGACATTCTGGGTTTTATGTCTTCTTCTCAGCGGTATTTACATAAAGACAAAGGCAACATGCAATACTGTACACATTACTGTATTTCCCCTGATAATAAACTGCTCCTGAGTGTAAGGTACAGCAGTACATTTACATTTGTCTGCTTAAAGGAAAAATTTAAAAATATATATTAACTCTAATATTCAACTCTAAAAAGGGTAGAATAGTTTTTTCTCATTACTGTTGAACGTCTTTTCAGGAGCTGTTCATACAACCACTGACAAAAATGATGGATCACCCCACTTGAAGGATCTTCACCCTGGATTTTTTACATTCTTCATGAACCATACCTCCAACACTCATTCACTCATTTGCCAAACCGCTTAATCCTACCAAGGTCACAGGGAGGGTGAAGCCTATCTCAGCTAACACTAGACAAAGGCGGGGTACACCCTAAACAGCTCGCAAGACCATTGCAGGGCCAACACACAACCAACTATGCACACTCTCACCTAGGGGCAATTTGGAACAGATGATTGGAAGTTACTATACAGATGTGTTGATTCAAAAAGAAATAAAATGGAAAATTATCAAAGGATAAAATATTGGAAGATGAAGGAAGATGAGAGCGTGTCAGGATAGAAAATCTAAAAAATAGAAAATACACGATGAAACATCTGAGCAGAAACAGGAGTCAGAATTGTAAGAGATCAGATGAATAAAAGATAATTTATATTTACTATAAACAGCCAAAGAAAACCAACACTACCACCTAAATTAGAAGACAACGTGCATACAGTGGATTAAAGTGAAGGGATGATGGAGTAAGTGAAGTGATGATGGAGTGATGATGGCATGAGGATGGGGTAAGTGAAGTGATATAGTGAGGATGGAGTAAGTGAAGTGAAGATGGAGTGGGAATGGGGTAAGTGGAGTGAGGATGGAGTAAGTGAAGTGAGGATGGAGTGAGGAAGGGGTAAGTGAAGGGATGATGGATCGAGGATGGAGTAAGTGAAGTGATGATGGAGTGAGAATGGGGTAAGTGAAGTGATGATGGAGTGAGAATGGATTAAGTGAAGTGATGATGGAGTGAGGATGGAGTAAGTGAAGTGATGATGGAGTGAAGATGGAGTGAGAATGGGGTAAGTGGAGTGATGATGGAGTGAGGATGGAGTAAGTGAAGTGAGGATGGAGTGAGGATGGGGTAAGTGAAGGGATGATGGATCGAGGATGGGGTAAGTGAAGTGATGATGGAATGAGAATGGATTAAGTGAAGTGAGGATGGGGTAAGTGAAGTGATGATGGAGTGAAGCTGGAGTGAGAATGGGGTAAGTGGAGTGAGGATGGAGTAAGTGAAGTGAGGATGGAGTGAGGATAGGGCAAGTGGAGCGATGATGGAGTGAGGATGGAGTAAGTGAAGTGATGATGGAGCGATGATGGAGTGAGGATGGAGTAAGTGAAGTGAGGATGGAGTGAGGATGGAGTAAGTGAAGTGATGATGGAGTGAAGATGGAGTGGGAATGGGGTAAGTGGAGTGATGATGGAGTGAGGATGGTGTGGGAATGGGGTAAGTGGAGTGAGGATGGAGTGAGGATGGGGTAAGTGAAGTGAGGATGGAGTGAGGATGGAGTAAGTGAAGTGATGATGGAGTGAAGATGGAGTGATGATGGAGTGAGGATGGAGTAAGTGAAGTGAGGATGGGGAAAGTGAAGTGATGATGGAGTGAGGATGGATTAAGTGAAGTGATGGAGTGAGGATGGATTAAGTGAAGTGATGAAGTGAGAATGGAGTAAGTGAAGTAATGATGGAGTGAGGATGGAGTAAGTAAAGTGATGATGGCGTGAAGATGGAGGGAGAATGGTTTTATTGGAGTGAGGATAGAGTGAGGATGGGGTAAGTGAAGTGATGATGGAGTGAAGATGAAGCGAGAATGGAGTAAGTGAAGTAATGATGAAGTGAAGGTGGAGTGAGAATGGATTAAGTAAAGTGATGATGGAGTAAGGATGGGGTAAGTGAAGTGATGATGGAGTTAGGATGGGGTAAGTGAAGTGATGATGGAGTGAGGATGAAAGTGATGTTCAGTGATGAATCTCACTGCATTGGATAAGGAGATGATGTGGAACTTTTATCTGGTGCTGCTTTACATATCAGTGCAACACGGTGGTGTAATGGTTAGCACGTCTTCCTCACAGCAAGAAGGTCCTGGGATCGAATCCAAGGCATGCACGATAGACTTAATAGCTTTTCCAAATTGCCCCTAGGTGTGAGTGTGAATTGTTGTGTTTGTTGACCCTGCAATGGTCTGGCAAGCTGTTCATACTGTACCCTGCTTTCATCCAGTGGGGGCTGAGATAGGCTCCAGTCTCCTCGTGACCATAATAGAAGGAATAAGCAGTTTGGCAAATGAGAGAGTCAGAGTGTTCTACATATAAAGAATACTGCCTAAAGAAGACCAATCATTTATGATATGGGGTTATATGTCAGGAACATTACCAGGGGAGATGGTCCATGGGAGCTATAACTACAATAGGCTAACTAGATGTTCCAAATTGCCCCTAGGTGTGCATGTGAGTGAACATGGTTGTTTGTGTTGGCCCTGCAATGGTCTTGCTAGCTGTTGAGGATATACCACACCTTCACACAGTGTTGACCAGGATAGGCGAGTAGAGGATTAAGGGGTTCGGTAAATGAATGAGTGAGTGTTGGAGGTATGTTTCATAAAGCCCAAATGTTCAAATATTAAGTAAAGTGGTTTGTATTTTATCTATGATTTATTTATTTGATACAAAGTAAAAAGTCTCAGTAAAAAAATTTTAATTGTGGGGATTAGATCATTTCTGCCAGGGGTTGAGATCACATCTGGAAAATCTGTTTATCAGTTCATCCCAAGAAGTTACAGAGCCATGTTTAATCCTGACACCTTTTTCTTTGGCTTTAAAGATTCCATTCACTCCCCAGGTATATAAAATAAAAATGAAATACAGAGGTATCTTTGGGAAATAAATGAATTAGGGAATTGGCCACAATGTCTTTCTGAAATCATTTGTTTCCTCCTGTACGCGAGTGTTAATGACCCCTGCACCGGCCGCCATGATATTAATAACATCACCATCATTTTTATTTCTCTTGAAATTGTATCCCTTCTTCTGTTTCTTAAGACTCGATCTCAGACTTTTCCACTTTCTACCAATCGGAGTTGCGCTGCCAAGCTATCACGCATGCACAAGATCGTTTCTCCCGTCACGAGATCTTCAACCAAAACAAGATGTAGAACAGGTGAATAAGAGACACTAAGCCTGTGAGCTGGGGTGGTTTCACCAGGAAAGCTTTACATTCATCCAAAATGAACTGATAACGGAAGATAAAACACAGACAGGATCTTCACTCGTAAATGGAATCTTTAAAATAATGTTCATTCCCTTGTCAGTGTGTGTGTGTGTGTGTGTGTGTGTGTGTGTGTGTGTGTGTGTGTGTGTGTGTTAGGGGGGCTCACAAACATCTTATGTGCAATCGAATGCAACTTTTTTTTAAATAAACGGAATGTATAGATTTATAATTTGTTTACTTGCTTGCTTGTGTCACATCAATGTAAAAACAATCCAAGGTTTTTTAGTTAAAAAATAAACAATTTTATTTACCCCATCCACATTAATACAAGGCTTTGGATCATTTTACTTATTTCCTCATGAATGTCACTTCAGTGCCAGTATTACCACCTCTTCTTTATTCACAAAGCTCCACCCATTTATAACTAGATTGTTCTTACTGTTAGGGATTTACAGGAGACTCAGTGAACTTCTGCAGACTGAAGAAATTTACTAATCCGGGAGAGACACCTTCTCTCTCTCTCTCTCTCTCTCTCTCTCCCTCTCTCTCTGTGTGTGTGTGTGTGTGTGTGTCTGCCCTCTGGACCTAAACAAGTATTGGGCTGTGAAGTGTTCATGAGATTTGTGAAACAAATTATAGATCATTTCAGAAATTAAAAAAGAAAGAAAGAAAGGGTTAAAAAAAAGTCAAATGAAATCAAATTTTAGATTTCTGGATATTATTTTTTTTCTGCTGAGTAAATTGTGTAATTATATTATTATCTTTATCACCATCCTGAAAATACTGATTGTGTGGATAAAACAGTTTGTTGTTTTGTTTTGTTTTATTTAGAAAATTGTTTTTAAAAGATTTTAAACAGTCACCCACTGATCATCCACAGCAGAGTGAAGCAGCATTAAAGTGTCTCACTTCGAATTTCACACGATAAATAAAAAGGGTGAACTTGTCTGCTTGGTATGCAGATTGAGAAGAGAGAAAGGTGTGCCATGCATTTATCTCTTTTTCCTCATCTTCATCCATCTGTCCTTGGCTGTTGATGTAGAGATCAGAATCCTTACAAAATAGCTCAGCTGGTTGATATACAGTGTATATAGAAGAATCACCCTCTTCAATATATTCATATTTTGTTGCTTTGCAGCCTGAAATGAAAACACACACAAAACTATTTTCTCAGCTGTATTCACTCAATGCAGCTTATAACAGCCAAATAAAAGATCCTATAAGAACAATTTAACAGTACTTTGTAAAGCTGCTTTACAACAATGTCAACTGTAAAAAAAAAAAAAGTGCTATACAAATAAATTGAACTGAATTGAGTTCAGAAAATCATTGAAATGATAAAAGGATCATCCTCCTAAACATTCTTGTAAGCTCAATCAGGTATAACTAATCACATTCTCTACTGCACACTAAGCAGTAGTCTGTGATCATCTGTGATCATTTGTAATCATTCTATAGATTAGCATTAAAAACAGATATTTCTAGAACATTCCAGAGCTTGAAAGTGTAACAGAAAGCAAACAATCAAGTATGGATGGAAACGCACTGTCAAAAGATCTCATGGATAAAGTTGTGGACGAACACAAGTCAGGAGATGGATACAAAAACAAAATCAAATGCTTTATCAATTCCTAGGAGTGCCATATAGTTCATAAGCAAGAAGTGGAAAGTCTTTGGTTCTACTAGGTCCCTTCTTGGAAAGTCCATCTTCAGGTAAAGACACTTCCAGGCCAACAATCCAAACAGGATAGAAGAACAAGGAGGATAACAATATGTTATGCTGTAATATGCATGTGATAACAATATCACAAATGTGGCTTATATGGGAGGATTGCAAGTCACTGCTCAAGAAAGGCTACATCAAGTCACCGTGAATAATCTGAGGCCAAATAGTAAAAAGGTGTCACACTATTTGGTCTCAATGTCAAATAGTTTAAACAGCTTACCATTTCAGGCTGCAAAGCAACAAGATATGAATATTTTGCTGGAGGTGATTCATTTCTATACCGACTGTAAAGACTGTAATTTTTAAATAATATGCTTTTTTAAAAACTGCAGTAGCTAACTCCTAAGCTATCTGTTTAGCTTTTAGCCTGTCTATTATAATGCTAGTTAGCGTAATAAGAGAAAGCCAACATAAAAAAAGCAAATAATAATCCTTTTTCCCCCTCCATGAACGATTATGTACCTGTGTGTCTTCTAAAATCTTCTCAGAATGCTAGTGTACATTTATTTATTTATTTATTTGTTTGTTTGGTCTTCTGCATTATATTTGTGTGTTTATTGACTTGAATGAGTTTGTGTAGCATCCTCAGGCTTCAGAACGAGGCTGTATGAAATGAAATGTATTCTTTATGTATTTGGTTTGTTTATATGAGTGTTCACTTTTGTAAATACAGTATAAAGCTTCAGATTCTGTGAAGAAAAGAGATGTTGTGTGGACGTGTTCCTTCACTGCATTATACAATGATTTTTGTTTAATCGTCTTTTGTCACTTGATTGATTCATTCATTAATTAATTGATTAATTGATTAATTGCTTGAGTGATTGATTGATTTTCCTGGAGTGGGTCACTCTGTTGAGATACAATCCCAATGTGTAATCTTTGTTAAACTGAGCTTAACATTGGAGAAAGTGTAGAAAACGGTTGTAACACACAGCCCTGTTTCAGACACATTCCTGCTCTTGTGTTCCAATCCTGTTTCAGACACAATTTGAAGTGTGTATCTTCTCCGTCAGTGGCCTCATGAGGGTCACGTTGTACAGTAGCATCAGCTCAGTAAAACTGAGTAAAATAATGTGATTCCATCAGAGCCTGCATTTTGATTGTTTCATTCTTCTGGTCATCAGTTGCCATTATGATAACTGCATCAGAATCTGAGCCAGAATCTATGAACATTTGGCTATTATAGTCTACATAATTCTATACTTATACTGGGTGACCCAATAAAACCTCCCACATTTCAGAGGTAAATAAAAAGAAATCATTATTGAAAATTAAATGATTATTTTCACTTATGAAACTTCATTCAATACAGTTTTTATTCACCATATTTTAAATCAATCCTCCAAATGGTGGCCGCCATTGTCTATACACTGTTGGAGGTGATTTCTGAAGGCTGCCATGACTTGACGGGTCATGTCGGGTAGAACAGCGGTGATCTCCTGCTAAATAAAACCTTAAGAGCTTCAAGAGTTTGGGGTGGATGAGTATACATTCATGATATAAGTTAGCACCTCATAACAACCAAGGCGTGCCACCTGACATCACGATGCACCAATCACCCGTTTCCGATCCGGAAACATTTCCCTCAGCACTTCCAATGATCTTCGAGCTGTGTGTGCCATAGCTAAATCTTACTGAAACCACACATTGAGTTCTTCAACTTCAAGATGTTCAATTTGTGGTTGGGCCACCAACAGACCTCAGCACTGCCTCTGCTGCATCACTAAGTTTCATGTGTGCAAATAATAATTTGATTATTTTTAAACTTTTTTTTTTTTTACATACCTTTGAAATGTGAGAGGGTTTTTCTAGGGTCACCCTATACTAACGCCCTTGTCTTTAAAAGATGAAGTATGATGGCAGTGAGGATTCAGTGAGAAAAGCAGTATGGGAACACAATGTGCAATGCGACTGATCACATACTCTACTGTAAATCCATTCTCTGCACAAGACTTTATCATTGTATAGCATTTTTTTATTCTAGTGGCTGCTGTCTGCACAACCTGTCAGTTTGAATAAAACACAAGATATGATGAACTCCAGTGTGAGCGCTGATCTGCTTTTTATTTACAATATAATACAATCCCCACACAGTAAATCATTATAGTGTAACTCCACCTACAATTAATGACTAAACATTACATTATTTTGAAAAATGCTAAAAATGGGTAAGAACTGAGGAGAAATTAAATTGTGTGAGTGATGAGTCCCGAACTGCATACATGAGTACGAAAATGAGTCTCACTCAAAAGGTGGTGGCTGGAGGAGATATGCTGCTTAAGATAGTGTTAAAAATGTATAAATATAAAAATTCATGATGTAGAGAATTATCAAACGGTTAACTCTAGGTCAGCATTCACCTTGAAACATTCAGGATTATTTTTTCTCATGATTTTTCTCACTTAATTTAGTTGTAGCCAATTCTCACCTGTCAGGTATGGCCTAACTATCACGCATCCACCACCAACCAGGAAGGGGCATAAGCAAGCTTGTGCCCCCTCCATGACATGTGATGCAGCCACTGACATGTTTTCAAGCTGCTGCACATGTATATTTAATATACAGAGGGAAAGCATTGTCCACCCCACTGTTTGCATGAGCACACAGATACCCATGATTGGCTGGTCATTACATTGAGTGACAGGAAGATGAGCGTATTCCATCCTTCACTCCTGAGAGAGCTTGGCCAGTCAGTTCTCATGGACTCCAGGCTGTGGATGCATGCATCAATCAGGATTCGAACTGACGATCTCCAGGTTGATAGTTGCCTTGTTGATGGGAGTTCAAGATTCAGGAAGAAATTAACTAGTAAACGGCATTTTAAGCCCGTTGCAAACTATAAATAAAAAAAACTATTAATCCCACACCAGGGAATTTACATGTCACAACCAGTCTTTTGGCCAGGGAAAAATTGCCCGTGTCAATCAAACATCAATAGAAATAATGACATCACTCAAATCAGCTCAGAAACAGTGTTCACTACATCTTTAAATATCATTGCTACTCCAACTTTCTTCTTCTTCACTCTAAACTGGTAGCTACAGTATAATATGTACATAAGGTTGAATAACCTAAAATAATCTAAAAGAGGGCCTTCTGGGGTGGCAACAAAGAGGAGGTGAGAAAGACCCAGTGATAACTAAGAGTCAAGATCAGAGAGGCTAAGGACGACTACAGGAGAAAGCTGGAGTGGAAACTCCAGCAGAACAACATGAGAAAGGTTCAGAGTGGTATGAAAACCATCACTGGTTTCAGGCCATCCAACAGCAGAGGAACCGAGGGCGATGAGGACATGGCCAACGAGCTGAGTGTTTTTTAACAGATTCGACACTGCGGCTACTGTTCAGCCCTTTCCAACTTGTCTGGAGCAAGCCTGAAACTCCCTGCCACACCACCCTCTCTTCCTTCCTCTCCTTACTGCAACTCTACCTCCTGTGATAGACATGACACCCCTCCCCCACCTGTCAACTTCACCTATAATCAGCTGAAAAGACTCCACTCAGGCAAGGCAGCAGGACCAGATGAGGTGAGCCCCGGGGTCCTTAAAGCCTGTGCCCCCCAGTTCTGTGGAGTTTTACATTATATTTTCATGATGAGCCTGAGTCTACAGAGGGTCCCAATACTGTGGAAGATGTCATGCTTCATTCCTGTACCAAAGACCCCATGTTCCATTGGACCCCCATGATTACAGACCTGTGGCACTGACTCATGAAGACCCTTGAGAGACTCATACTGGATCAACTCCGACCCATGGTTAGACCACATCCGGACCCCCTTCAGCTCACTTACCAGCTCCATCTCAGAGTTGAGGACGACATCATCTACCTGCTTAACTGTATTAACACCCACCTGGACCAGCTGGAGAGCACTGTGAGGGTCATATTTTCTTACTTTTCCAGTGCATTCAATACCATCAGGCCGACCCTCCTGGGTGAGAAACTGACAGTGATGCAGGTGGAGGTCTCTCTTGTGTCCTGGATTGTGGACTACCTGACTGAAAGACCACAGTATGTGCGCCTACAGCACTGCATGTCAGACCCGGTGGTCAGCAACACCGGAGCACCACAGGGGATTGTCCTCTTTCCTTTCCTCTTCACCATCTACACAACTGACTTCAGCTACTGCACAGAGACCTGCTATCTTCAGAAGTTTTCTGATGACTCTTATATAGTTGGATGTATCAGTGGAGGTGAGGAGACAGAATATCGGGCTGCTGTGGATTCCTTCGTCACATGGTGTGAACAGAATCATCTGCAGCTTAATGTGACAAAGACCAAGGAACTGATTGTGCATTTTAGGAGATCCAAAACACCAGCGACTCCTGTTTACATCCAGGGCATCAATGTTAAAAGGGTGGAGGATTATAAATACCTTGGAGTTCATATTGACAATAAACTATACTGGGTTAAGAACACTACCGCACTTTACAAGAAGGGCCTCTATGCTGTTGCATTCTGGGACAGCCTGCTGAGGGTTGCAGATGCAAACAGACTGAACAAACTGATCCGCAAGGCCAGTAATGTTGTGCGGATGTTGTGGGGACCTTCTGACAGGAGTGTCGGAGAGGCATATGTGTCCAAAATTAAGACAATACTGAACATTACCTCCTTTTACAGCCATTTTGTCTTTATTTTTTATTGAGAATTATGTTTGAGTTGATGTTTGTCCAAATTGTATCTATGTTACCTGTGCCCTTAAGTGGATGCCATTTTTTGATGTGATGTAAGCTATATATGACATCAGGCAACCGGGTACAAGTGGCGGGTGGAAATGAGGAGTAGCGTTTGGTGTAAAACACTATTTTTAACACACGCTCTTTGGTGTTGTTTTGTTATGTTTTTTTTTTTTTGTTAAGTGTAAACCCATTGTTGAATTTTAGCAACTTTTCATTCATCTATTGTTGGACAAAATAAATTATCATCTCTTAAAACCACGGAAGAAGTGTGCATCAATTCAGCCAGGCTTCTACCTTTTTTCCACTGCTCATGGAACAAAATGGTCACAACAATAAGTGAAGATTTTGGATCCTGGCATCCAAAATTTCCTGGCTGTAAAATAAGAATTTGCGAGTTCGAAGATTGATGGTGCTGAGCCGTGAGTAAATGCAGTGTTTGATTTACAAAAGTTGGGCCGCTCCGCCCAGGCAATGTTTTGGCGTGCCATTCCCAAATGAATGAATGAATGAATGAAGTTTGGATTTTTGGTACAGTTGTTGGCTGATCTCTAAAGGAGTTAAAATGGAACAAGAAATAGACGAAGATGCAACTGTGATTGAAAAGGAAAAGGAACTGTTCAAATGAATCGCTTTGCGCAGAGCAAAGCTGGGCGTACTCATGCAAAAGCTTAATGAAATAAATAATGTTATGGAGGTTGGTGACACAAAAGCAACAACAAAAACAACAAGTTGAGACATTTAATCAATACGTGTCTGACTTTATGGAGTTGCAAGTGAAAGTTCAGTCTTATTTAAATGATGAAGAAAAGAATCACAATCATAATGACTGGTATGAACCCAAACTAATGCATTTCAAAGAGTTTCTTACTGGGGTTGATTTTTAGCTCAAAGCTGATGAGGTGGAAAGGGAAATCGACAAAGTAACTGATGCTTTACAGTGGGCTGTTGTTGAATCTGTATCGCCACATGACAGCATTTCTCAAGCTGCAGAAAAGGCTTTATCGAAGACCTCAAGTAGGAGCAGTAAAGTGTACACCACTCTATCCGAAGCTCAAGTACAATGCGCTATACTAGTTGCGCGATGGGGCTCACTGAAGGAGAAACTGGAGTAAGCCATAGAAGAAATGTGACTAAAAGCAAGGAAGAAACAATTTAAACTGCAAACTTAAATTGCTGAGGCCGAAGCTTAAATTCCAGTTCTTACAGAGTCTTACCTTTCAAAAAAGGACATGAGTCGCTTCGCAACATCGTCCAGAGTGTTGAGTGCTGAGTACATTATTCCAGCAACAACACAACATATTCAACCAAAGTCCAGAATGAATCCTGACCAAATTAGTTTGGATCAGCCGAAAGCTGCACTGTCGCAGGTTGAATCAGCAACGCAAACCCCACCCACACTTCAAAGTTAAAAGCCCATCTAAAGCACAATAAAAAAGGAAAGCCCCACAAATACAAATCCCTGAATTTTATGGTGATCCACTTCAGTTTAGATCTTTCATTGAAACTTTTGTGCAAACTATTGAAAGCAAAACTGACAATATGTAACAAAGGTTATACTATTAGATAGCCCGAGAGACACGGTCGAAAGCTATCTTGTGGGGTGTGCTCCGGGAATGTGGAATACTGGACCCGTTGCTACGGGCCGTTCGGTCTCTGTATTGCCAGAGCCAGAGCTCGGTCCGCATTGGTAACATGTCTAATTCGTTTCCAGTGGGGGTTGGACTCCGCCAAGGCTGCCCTTTGTCACCGGTTCTGTTCATAATTTTTATGGATAG
>JBCNYH010000003.1:1076924-1093833 GCA_039654325.1 Tandanus tandanus
TGGGTCTGCCCTCCCATGGACCCACCACCTGTGGGAGGGGCAATAGGGGTCAGGTGCAATGTGAGCCGGGTGGCAGCTGAAGGCGTGGATTCTGCCGGACCGATCCTTGGCTACTGACTCTGGCTTTTGGGACATGGAACATCACCTCTCTAGCGGGGAAGGAGCCTGAGCTGGTGCATGAGGTTAAGAGATACCGACTAGATATAGTTGGGCTCACCTCAACCCATAGCTTGGGCTCTGGAACCACCATTCTCAAGAGGGGCTGGACCTTGTTTTATTCTGGAGTTGCTCATGGGGAGAGGCGGTGAGCCGGTTTGGGCATCCTTGTTGCCCCCCGTTTCGGTGCCCACATGTTGGGGTTCTCTCCAGCTGACGAAAGGCTAGCCTCCCTTCACCTACAGGTGGGGGGATGGGTCCTGACTGTTGTTTGTGCTTATGCACCAAATAACAGTTCAGAATACCCATCCTTTTTGGAGTACCTAGCGGGAGTGCTAGAGGGCGCTCTCCCTGGGGACTCCCCCATCATCCTGGGAGACGTCAACGCCCATGTGGGCAACAGTGTGAGCTGGAAGTGTGTGATTGGTAGGTAGGACTTCTCCGATCTGAACCCAAATGGTGTTTCGTTGTTGGACTTTTGTGCTTGTCACTGTTTGTCCATCATGAACACCATGTTCGAACCTATGGGTGTTCATAAGTGCACATGGCACCAGGACACCCTAGCCCGCAGTTTGATGATCGACTTTGTAGTCGTGTAAAGAGAGGAGCTGAGCTATCAACCGATCACCACCTGGTGGTGAGCTGGCGCAGATGGCGGGGGAGGCTGCCCTCCAGACCTGGGAGTCCCAAGCGTGTATTTATAGTCTCCTGGGAATGTTTGGCAGAACATTCAACTCCCACCTCCAGCAGAGCTACAACCACATCCCAATAGAGGCTGGGGACATAGAGTCCGAACGGGCCATGTTCTGTGACTCCATTATTGAGGCAGCAGCCCAGAGCTGTGGCCGGAAAGGTCATCGATGCCTGTCGTGGGGGCAACCCCCGAACCAGGTGGTGGACACGTGCAGAGAGGGGTGCTGTCAAGCTGAAGAAGGAGGCCTATCAGGTCCTTTTGGCCTGTGGGATTCCCGAGGATTCCAAACTTGCTACAGCCCGGGCTGTCGCGGATTCAAAATCTCAGGTGTGGGAGGAGTTCGGTGAGGGCCTGGAAAAAGACTATCGGTCGGCCTCAAAAAGGTTCTGGACAACCATCCGGTGCCTTAGGAGGGGGAAGCAGTACTTCAAAAACTGTTTACAGTGGAATTGGGGAGCTGCTTACCTCAACTGGGGATGTTGTGGGGAGGAGGAAGGAATACTCCGAGGACCTCCTCAATTCCATCAACATGCCCTCTGTGGAAGAGGAAGGGGTTCAGAGGGGGCTCTGCCTATCACTGGGGCTGAGGTTGCCGAGGTAGTTAAAAAGCTCCTTGGTGGCCGAGCTCCAGGGGTGGACGAGATCCGCCCTGAATACCTCAAGTCTCTGAATGTAGTAGGACTGTCTTGGTTGACATGTCTCTACATCATCACATGGTCATCGGGAGCCGAACCTCTGGATTGGCAAACCGGGGTGGTAGTTTTTTAAAAAGGGGACTGGAAGGTGTGTTCCAACTATCGTGGAATCACACTCCTCAGCCTACCTGGGAAAGTCTATTCAGGAGTACTGTAGAGGAGGATCTGGCCGATGGTTGAACCTCGGATTCAGGAGGAACAATGTGGTTTTCATCCCGGCCACAGCACTCTTGAACAGCTCCTTTTGACCATGTCCCTCGGGCTATCTTGTGGGGTGTCATCCAGGAATATGGTATACCGGACCCGTTGCTATGGGCCGTTCGTTCTCTGTATTGCCGGAGCCAGAGCTTGGTCCGCATTGGTAAGCACAGGTCAGTGTGAAGCGACGGGATGAGAATCAGCACCTCCAAGTCTGAGGCAAATGTTCTCTGCCGGAAAAGGGTGGAATGCACCCTCCGGGTCTGGAATGAGGTCCTGCCCCAAGTGGAGGAGTTCAATTATCTCGGGGTCTTGTTCACGAGTGAGGGAAGGATGGAGCGGGAGATTGACAGGCGGATCGGTGCAGCCTCTGCTGTAAAGCGGAGCTTGTACTGGTCCGTCGTGGTGAAGAGGGAGCTGAGCCGGAAGGCAAAGCTCTCAATTTACCAGTCGATTTATGTTCCTACCCTCACCTATGGTCACGAGCTTTGGGTAGTCACCGAAAGAACAAGATCATGAATACAAGTGGCTGAAATTAGCTTCCTTCGCAGGGCTCTCCCATAGAGATAGGGTGAGAAGTTCTGTCATCCGGGAGGAGCTCGGAGTAGAACCGCTGCTCCTTCTCATTGACAGGAGCCAGTTTAGGTGGCTCGGGCATCTGATTAGAATGCCTCCCGAACGCCTCCCTGGTGTAGTGTTTCGGGCATTTCCAACCAGGAAGAGACCTCGGGGCCAACCCAGAACATGCTGGACTATGTCTCTCGGCTGGCCTGGGAATGCCTTGGTGTACCCCCGAAAGAGCTGGAGGAAGTGGCTCGTGAGAGGGATCCCTGGACCTCACTGCTTAGGCTGCTGCCCCCGCGACCCGACCCAGGAACAAGCAAAAGAAGATGAATGAATGAATGAATACATGAGGGACAGCACAGATAGTAGTGTTGGCGAATATAGTGAGAAAGGCAAGATTGAGATGGTTTGGGCATGTGCAGCAGATGGATAAATGGTATATTTGTAGAAGAATGTTGAGGATGAAACTGCCTGGTTGGAGGAGAAGATGAAGACCAAAGAGGAAATTTATGGATTTGGCAAGGGAGTACATGCAGGTGATTAGTGTAATGGAAAGTAATGCAAAGAAGACCTGCAATAGTTATCCTAATGGGAGCAGCTGGAAGAAGAAGAAGAAGAAGAAGAAGAAGAAGAGGAAGAAGAAGAAGAAGAGGAAAAAGAAGAAAAAGACTCACAGTCACATGACAAAGAAAGTACACCCTCTTTTAGTTCTATGGTCTTAAAAAATCATCTGGTTCTTACCAGGTCTTAAAATTGATTGAAAACCTAATGTGTAAAACAACACACCAAACAAAATTCCAAATCATTACTTCTCCATCACCATGCTTACTACAACAACTAATGGTTGGTATGAGGTATGCTGGTTCAAGGCCAGCACCAACAATGTTAGCGTTACTGCTAGCGACAGTCTGCTAACAGGGAGTGATGACATCAGTGGAGCAGCAGTGGTGACCGTGTCAGTGCGGGAGGTACGGGGGGCTTGAGGTGCGTGAGCACCAGGAAATCTGCCGGTCCTGATAGCATCTCGGGGCGTGTCCTGATTAGCTGCGCAGACCAGCTGTCTGGTGTCTTCATGAACTTCTTAAACAAGTCTCTGTCTCACTCCATTGTACCTGCATGCTTCAAGAGATCCACCATTGTCCCAGTGCTGAAGCACAACAAGCCCTCCAGCCTGAATTAGATGAAGACGGAACTACATGAGCCTGCTGTTCATCGATTACAGTTCAGCATTCATCACTGTGATCCCACTCAAACTGTTCACCAAGCTGAGGGACTTGGGACTGAACACCCAGCTGTGTGGGTGCTGGACTTTCTCACGGACAGGCCCCTAGTGGCTAGGTTGGGCTGTTGGGTGTGCAGCACCATCACCCTCAGCACTGGAGTCCCACAAGGATGTGTGTTGAGCCCCCTGCTGTACACTCTCTACTCCTGCAACTGCGTGTCCACTCATAGCTCCAACTCCATCATCAAGTTTGCTGACAACACAGTGGTGCTTGGCCTCATCTCCAACAAAGATGAGACAGCCTCAGCAGGAAGCAGCAGTGGTCCTACTCTCCTCTTTTCATCGGTGGTGCTCCAGTGGAGAAGGTGAACAGCACGAACAACCTCTGGGCTCATTTCACTGACAGTCTTACCTGGTCCATCCATATCCATGCTCAGGCCACGAAGGCAAGATATCAGCTCTACCACCTGAGGAAGTTCAGGGTCTGAGATCCTCAAAACCTTCTATACGGCTGCGATTGAGAGCATCATGACCATGAGCATCACAGCATAGTTTGGCAAAAGCACCGTACAAGACCAAAAAGCTCTGCAGAGAGTAATCAAGGCAGCTGAGCACTGCATTGGATCTGATCTGCCCTTGCTGCAGGACATCTACCCCAGGCGCTGCCAGAGCAGAGCCATCAAGATCATCAGGGACATTTTCCATCCAAGTAACTGTCTGTTTCAGCTGCTAAACTCAGGCAAATGGTTTCACAGTCTGACAACAAGGACTGAGAGACTCAGAAGGAGCTTTTACCCAAAGAGAATAAGGCTCTTCAACCATGCCATGTCTCACCATCCATACTAATTCTGGACAATTTGCACTACAATGTCTCACGCTATAGCAAACATCTTATTGTTTACAATGCACAATGTCACTTCAGTTGCATAATGCACATTGTCATTTAAGTATCATAATTGCACATGATCACTTTTCAAATGTTGCAACTGTCACTTTCTGCTGTTGTTTGTTTGTTACTGTTTGTTACTTATATATTGCTTACTGGTAGGTTTATGCTGTTTGTATAATGGTGGATGGAGCTCGTCAGCCTTGACAGGCCATTCATCTAGGACAAGGACAAGTCTGATATAACACCCACTCCGTGAGTATGTGAGTAAACCCAGAGAGAAAATCCGGACCGGAGCCCCTAATGCGGTTGGTCATCAACATGACTAGATGCACCTACTGCAGCCAATCTGGCTCCAAGTGGACTGGTCCTTGTCAGTGCTGCCGAGAGGGGGACCCTGTTGGCTGGGCAATACAAAGTCTCCATATATCTTTACCCAGGCTTGCGCCCTGGAGAGGCCACTCCAGTCTCGCTATGTGGCGAGTACACAACAAGGAAGACAGCAGTTACGGGTTATTAGTCCGTGCTCGATTGGCATAGAGTCGGATGCTATGGGTTGTCTTCACTATGGAGGGATCATCATATCCCACTGGTTAGCTACCGCTCACCCTAAGCTGGGCAGCCCCAGCCAGTAAGTTGCTGACTCACCATGATCTGCCTGCTTCAGTGGGTGCCTGGAGCTTAAAACTCATCAGCTTGACAAGTGGATCGTTAAACCCCGCACCAGGCAAACATTGTAAGAAGGAAACAAAGACTCCAACTCATTGAATAGCAAGTTGGAATGTAAGAACCATGTGAACTGGACAATGCCTGCAAGACGGCTGTTATAGACCGCGAACTGCAACAACTGAACGTCAACATTGCAGCTCCGCAGGAGACACGACTTCCAGACAGTGGATTCCTGAAGGAGGGAAACTACACCTTCTTCTGGCAGGGAAAGAGCAATGAGGAAGTCAGAGAACACAGAGTGGTATTTGCTGTGAAGAACACGCTGCTTTACATGATTCAGACTACAACTAATGGCACAGCAAGATACCTCACTCTCTGGCTGTCAACAGCAGAAGGCTCTGATCACCTGGTCTGTGTCTACGCCCCCACGTTACATTCCTCACTTTAACAGGTGACTTAATGCAAGGTCCGTGACTGGAAGTCATGTCCAAGTGTCCTGGGCCATCAGAGAATAGGAAAAATTAATGAGAATGGCCAGAGACTTTTTGAATTCTGTTGCTACCACAACCTGTGCATGACGAACACCTTTTTACAGAGCAAGGTATGCCATAAGGTATCCTGGAGACATCCCAGGTCGATACACTGGCACCAGCTGGACTTGGTTATCACCAGGTGCATCTCCCTCAACAACGTCTGCAACACAAGATCCTACCACAGTGCTGACTGTGACACTGACCACTCTCTGCTCGCCTCCAGAGTGAAACTGAGACCAAAAAAGCTCTATTGCTCCAAGTGGAGAGGTCAGCCACATATCAACACCAGCAAGACTGCCTATCCAGACAAGAACCAGGAGTTCATAGAGCGTCTTGAGGAAACGCTGAACTACAAACTAGAGCAGAGCGCTGAGGACTGATAGAGCTCTCTTCGCAACAACATATACAGTGCTGCACTGCTCACGTATGGCAGGAGAGAACACTATCTTGATCTTTACTCCAGAATAAGCACAGTCTCCCAGGAAGCACTTGATGCCATCGAGGATCTCTCCGTTCTGGAGGAACTCGACACCGAGCCCACCATGGAATAACTAATCAAAGCCAATGATGTGCTGCCAAGCAGCAAAGCACTGGCTGCGTCAAGTCAGCCCTGATGCAACCACTCCATGAACTCCTGTGCCTTTGATGGAGAGAAGGCAAGGTACCCCAGGATATGCGTGACTCCATGATCATCAAGCTGTACAAAAGCAAGGGTGACCGGAGCGACTATATTACCTACCGGGGCATATCACTGCTGAACTGTAGGCAAGGTCTTCGCCTGTGTAGTTCTGGCTTGCCTACAAGTCCTTGCCAACCGCATCCTTCCAAAGTCCCAATGTGGCTTCAGGGCAGAGTGATCCATGGTCGACATGATTTTCTCTGTTCGACATCTACAAGAGAAATGCTGTGGACAGAAGATGCCACTATGTGTCACCTTTATTGACCTCACCAAGGCGTTCTGTTCCTGCTGCTGAAGAAGATCGGCTGCCCCTCTAAAGCTACTCAGCATCACTGCCTCCTTCCACGATGGAATGCAGGGTACAGTGAGCTACAAAGGCACATTGTCAGCCCTTCAAGATCCTGAATAGAGTGAAACAAGGTTGCGTCCTTGCACTGACCATGCTGCTGAAGTTCGCATTCCAGCACTCTCCGAGGAGGGAGTTAAAAAAAATAAATAAATAAATAATAACAATAATAATAATAATAATAATAATAATAATAATAATAATAATAATTGCAACACCTTTCAAATTTCCTGAAAAATTTATATTTTCAGTGTTTTTTGTTTATTATTTGTTAGTTATTCTAACATTTAGATTTAACATTTAGATATAGATTTAACATTAAGATTTAGATTAAACATTTAGATTTAGATTTAGCATTTAGATTTATATTTAACATTTAGATTTAACATTTAGTTTTAGATTTAACATTTAGATTTAACATTTAGCATTTAGATTTAGCATTTAGATTTAGATTTAACATTTAGATTTAGCATTTAGATTTAAATTTAACATTTAGATTTAACATTTAGCATTTAGATTTAGCATTTAGATTTAAATTTAACATTTAGATTTAGATTTAACATTTAGATTTAGATTTAGCCTTTAGATTTAGCATTTAGATTTAGATTTAACATTTAGATTTAACATTTAGATTTAGATTTAGCATTTAGGTTAGACAAGCAAACATTTTCTTAACGGTTAAATGTAAGACGTTGTTTTAGATGTGACTCAAACTTAAATGTGAGGAAAAATGAGCTAAATGTGGAAAAAGTGTGCACTAAAACTTTGCAGTCAAATTTTTACATGGGGAAAATGAGCTAAATGTGGAAAATGTGTGCGCGAAAACTTTGCATCAAATTTTTACATTTGGCGCCCCATATCAGTGGCCTTTCAGCTCTATCATGTATAGTAGAGAATGACTTAGTCATGATTGTTATTGCTGGTTTCTAATTTGTACCTTATGCAGATAAGACTATTTAGACAGTGTTCTGCTGTGGTAAATAGCTATTCTCTTGGGAACAGTTTCAGATTTGGGGGTTCCTGGGTAAGCTGGTATGTGTGGTATATTTAATGATGCGCTGCAAAGAAGTCTGACACTGACTGATAGGTGTGTTCGTGTGCTTACCCACTGTATCTGATTTACATTCATGTAACAATACTTTTACTTCTCCACTATCTCCCTCTCCCTCCATCTCTGCTGTTGTGCTGTATATTTCTTACACACGTCAGGTCGAAAGTGGAGTGTGTGAGTAAGGAATGTCTGCTTGAGGTTATAAATAAAGCAAGCAGGTGAGATTTAATTTTCTACCCAGTCAGCTCAAAATTGAAATGGGGCTTTAGGTCATATTTAGTCCTGCTTTCGTATATACATCCATTCTGGGTGGGAAGGTGGCAATTCATCGGATATATCTTGACTGTGATGATTTGTAGATGTAAATAAATTCCATCAGGAACCATCTTAAAATCATCCATTCATTCATTCATTAATTTTTTGTACCGCTTAATTCTACTAGGACTGTGGGGTGGCTGTAGGCTGGGACCTTAGCCGACTCTGGAAAAGGCAGGGTACACCCTGAACAGCTCGCCAGGTCATCACAGGGCCAGCATCTTAAACAAAGTCGTTTATTCATTTTAACAGGTCCTGTACTGATGAGCTGGCTGATGAACTGAACATAATATATGTGCCGTCTACTTATCCAGCTATATGAATGTAAAGTAACAACCTCCGTCAAGCAGTGAACAGATATTTTATTCAGTGTGTGATTGTAATGAATAAAAATAACAAATTTACATCCACACCTTAGCATACACGTACTATTTTCCTAAGTACTGATTATTCTGACGGCAGCATGGTGCTATAGTGGTTAGCATGGCCACCTCAGAGTAAGCAGTTCCGGGATTCGAGTCCCAGGCTTGGCAAGGACGTTTCTGTGTGGAGTTTGCATGTTCTCCCCGTGCTTGTGTGATTATTTTTTAGGGAGACAAAAGGCACCGATTTACCTACATAGTGAACAGGAACATATGGTGGATCCCTGCTGTGACCCTTGAGTACCAAGGTTACATTGGAGAAATAAAATAAACTATACATTTGAGATTTTTCTTTGAACCCAAACATGTATGATGAATCAGTACCCTAGTGTCCAGAGCCCAATCTTGAGAGAGACACTATGTCCTTAAAACCAGGAGAGTCTCTCTGCAGTGGACTCTCGTCCCTCTGTATTAATATGCTTTAGGAACAGATTCAACAAATTAGTGTACTGTCAGAAATCATTTAGCAAACACTAATTAAATTATTTTTTAATTAATTTTAAGGCTCTGATTTTCATCTTTTTATTAGATAACCAACCTTTACACGTTTTGAATAGGATCTCCACCTTTGATCACTTTATCTACACCCCTCTTCCAAAATCTCATAAACCCATATTTTATTCAAAATACAACATAGCAAACATATCAAATTATATTTTACCACTGAAGTCACAGACTGAAATGGACATTGCTTAAAATTCACATGGGTACCATCTTGAAACACTGCATATGGATGCTCTGGTTCTATGTAAACAACACAGGCATTCGCCAGCGAACAATTAATTTAGCATCTTTTACTTAAGTTGTATGCTGTATTTAATTGGAAATTGGTGTTTGTGAACTGAAAAGGCTACCATATTGTAGATTAATTTTTATAGTGTTAATAAAAGACAATAAATTATAGAGTAGACTTAAGTCCTGGGCATGGGTGTTTCTCTGTGGGGTTTGTATGTTCTCCCTGTGCTTGCATGGGTTTCCTACAGGTACTCTGGTTTCCTCCCACAGTTCAAAAAGTGTTGTAACATAAGAATGAGTTTGAAGGTTATACAGAGTTTTCGCTATAAAAGAGTGCCCCAGACACTCACCTCACTAATATTAATGTCAAGGTCTGGAAGCACGGCACCTAATGACTCTGTGTACAGGATGTGTAGTTGGGCCCTTGGCAGAGTTTAAAACAGCTCTCACACTCAACAAATTGCAAAACAGTCATCTAATTCTTTTTGACATTCAGAAGTCGACACAGCTGAGACGTACACTGGTCCAGAACATGCTACTTCCAGCAGCAACATCGCCCTGAAACTGCAATATCACTGCGAGCTAAGGTACCAGTAATGCACTGTGACTATGGTAGCCTGTGCTTATTTTAGATTTTTTTTTTAATAAATAAATGTTTATTTTTAATAAATAAATGTTTTATAATTTGTATCTCTTCATTATTTTATTTTAACCTGTGTAACCTCACTCACTCATCACTCATTTGCCAAACTGCTTAATCCTATTAGGCGAAGGCGTATTAATTGGGTGAAGTGCCGACCTTTGTGTAACCTGCTTGTTAAATTTTTCAGAAGCTAACTGCTTTGAGCATATGTAGTGAAGCATGGTGTGCTATGAAAAACAATTCATTAACATTTCTGTAAATTATGATTTTTGACTGGTGACCCATGCCATTTTAGGAAGCTAACTCATGTATGACGTCCACCCACAGGCTTCAGAATCCAACATGAACTTTAATTACCACCGCCAAAGAGGCTATGTTTGTGTCAGCATTAGTTTGTTTGTTTGTTTGTATTTGTTTGGTAGCAACTTTATACTTTTTTTAGGAGGGGTTCAATATGGCCCAGGTAACACACCATAAGATTTTGGTGGTGATCCAGATAAAATTTTGGATTTTGGAATTATTTATATATTGTTACATTGTAGGATAGGACATGAAGTGTGATATTACAGAAGGCCCTGCAGGGGGTGCACTTTTTTTCTTTTGGTGGAGGTTTCTAAATGCCCTTCTAGTTGTATGTAGCTACCCATCAATTGATTTCAAAAGTTCATTACATTTTGTATAAAGTTGCTACCAATCAATCTGTAATAATTTGCAGCACAGTCCTGGGTTCGAGTCACAGGCTCAGCGAGGGTGTTTCTGTGTGGAGTTTGTTGTTTTCATTGTGCTTGCATGGGTTTCCTCTGGGTACTCCAGTTTCCTCCCATGGTCCAAAGACATGCGCATTAGCTAACTGGCTGTTTCAAATTGCTCCTAGGTGTGCGTGTTAGAGTGAATGGTTGTGTGTGTTGGCCCTGTGATGGATTGGCGAGCTGTTCAGTTTGTTCCCCGCCTTCACCCAGTGAAGTGGATATAGGCACAGCCACCCCACAACCCTAGTAGGATTCAGCAAATGAGTGAGATGAGTAAGTAATCTGACTTCAGAGATGTTCCAACTGATATTTTCTGTTGGGGAGTCTGAAATCTGAGTATGAATGAAATGCTTTGTATGATGCTCAGGCTTCTTGATAGTCTAAGCCATGTTCTCAGGTAGCGGCATATTCTTGTCTCCAGTTCAGCAAATTATTTAGAATGCAGTTCAAGAACAACTGAATCTCAGAAGCTGTATTATTTAATCTCGGTACCAGTCAGCACTTGTTATTCAGCGGCAATGTTTTGGATGTAAAATCCATTACCTCTGCAGTGAATAAACATTTTAAGATAGTGGATAAAAATCTTTCAGTGCTGCTTACCTGGAAGAAAATCACTGGACCCAATCCATGCCTGAAAACAGCCCTCAGAGCACAACATAGTTTTTCCCCCTTTTTGGGGGGTTTGTTGAGAATCTTTAGCTTTGGCTGTGCAACTAATTGCGTTCAGAACTTTTTTAACTGAGCATACAACACACAGTGTGGTACAGTTTATCACAAAAATCACCATCAGACCTTACAGAGTCGTTGAAGTCACAACTTGAACTCATTTACAATTCAATTCCAGCTCCTGTGTATTGGTTCTGACTGCTGCTTTGGGTTTGCACTCTCCAATTCCCCATTACACACAGTACACAGTATAAAATGCAAAGAATGCACATTCCTGAATCTTTTGCTGTGTTGGCAAACTGACAGAATAACTTTAGAGAGTGAGTGCTCACTAATACATGAGTTTCAGCTCTCGCTCTGGGTGGTCAGCAAAAATGATGAACAGACAGCATGGGAAAGCAGTGAAGGACCTGCTATAGAAAGACAAATTACTCTTTCACTCTTCAGGAAACTTCTTCTCACTACCTGGTAAAGAGAAAAATGAGGCCAGTTTTTGGTTGCTTTGCGTGAGAAGTGTCATGCTGTGACAAGAACATGAAACATTTTCTCACTGTATCATATCTGAAGGTTAAAAAGCTGTTGTTTTTTTTTACTGTGATGCCACATTCAGATAAAACCACTAGCTGCTCCTTATATACATGGGCACAGACACCCATGATTGGTTAGTGTTACTCATAAGTGCCACGAAAGACAGCAGACGGCATCCCTCCATTCCTGGGAGCTTAATTTAATTCGATTCAGTTTTATTTGAATAGTGCTTTTTATAAGTAACTGTCAGGACTCTTTTCGTGTATCCTAGATCAAACCTTTTGTATGTAGCCCCCTCTGTCCTGCACCCAAGCCCCCACCCCTTGCCTCATTGATGGTTCAGAGGCCCTCACTGTACGCCGCCTATTGGATGTCTGGCATCGTGGCCATGGTCTACAATATCTTGTAGACTACCTGTGTTTTGACTTCTGCCTGAATTTGGACTTTGTTATTGCTGTGTGCCTTGAAAGACATTTTCTTGACTCCATTGTGAGAAATAAAACCTCTGAACCTCAACCTTTGCTGGTCTGCATCTGAGCCCTTAACACCCCTGACATTAACATTGTTGCAAAGCAGCTTTACATAGTAAACAAATTTGTTAAAGAACTTAAACTTATGTTTTTTTTATTTTTTTTATAAACCCTTCACATCCCCAGTGAGCAAGCCTGCAAGGAAAAACTCCCTCAGTTGACACAAGGAAGAAACCTTGAGAGGAACCAGACTCAAAAGGGAAACCCATCCTGATTTGGGTGTAACCAGATAAAAATCCAAACCATGTAGCAGAAACTTCATTATTGTTTAACATGAAGTGTGGTTAGCTATCTTATAACTGTAATGGGAATTGTAATCCTAAATCATCTCAGTAAAATAATTTATATCACCAGCAGTAAAAGGTCATCTTCACAGTTTCTGAATATATATTTACTTAGTGCTGAGTGCAAACAAGGATTCTGGCATGACTGACTATGATACCATAACTGAAAAGAGAGAACCAGTAGGAAGACATATATGAGCGCAACCTTTGAAGTGAAGCAATCAGTCACTCCACAGGGAGTTAGTTTTCCTGGGCTCCCAATAACAGATGGTGTCCCTGTCGCTGCACTACTTTTGAAGCAATTTCACCAATTCAAAAAACAAAAAACAAACAGCAACAAACAACACATACACTACTATATTTCTTAAACATAATGATTATATTCTGGTAAGAAATGAAAGAACTAATTTATTGTTCTCTTTTAGAACTGAAACTATTCCTGTTTTTAGTCATAACATCATTGTCAGTATAGCCTTTGTGAGGTTACAGCCCAAATATCCAAATCCTCAACATGGCCTAAACATTTTTAAAGCTTTTAAAGCTAACCCACTACATTATAATCACATAATTAACAAGACACAGAACTACAACTGTGACTGGTACTTGGTATCAGCCAATGGCTGAGGTATAACCCAGCCAATAATTTTGAGTTTGCAGAACATTCTCTGAACATTAGCATTCATTCATCTTCTGCTTGTTCTGGTGTCAGATCGTGGGGACAGCAGCCTAAGCAGTGAGGTCCAGACATCCCTCTCCACGCCCACACCGGCTTGCCACCTCTCCCCAAGAGCAACTCCAGAATTAAACAAGTTCCAGCCCCTCTCGAGATGGGTGGTTCCAGAGCCCAAGCTATGTGTTGAGGTGAGCCCGACTATATCTAATCAGTATCTGTCAACCTCGCGCACCAGCTCAGACTCCTTCCCCACCAGAGAGGTAATATTCTACAACTGTGACTGGTACTTGGTATCAGCCAATGGCTGAGGTATAACCCAGCCAATAATTTTGAGTTTGCAGAACATTCTCTGAACATTAGCATTCATTCATCTTCTGCTTGTTCTGGTGTCAGATCGTGGGGACAGCAGCCTAAGCAGTGAGGTCCAGACATCCCTCTCCACGCCCACACCGGCTTGCCACCTCTCCCCAAGAGCAACTCCAGAATTAAACAAGTTCCAGCCCCTCTCGAGATGGGTGGTTCCAGAGCCCAAGCTATGTGTTGAGGTGAGCCCGACTATATCTAATCAGTATCTGTCAACCTCGCGCACCAGCTCAGACTCGTTCCCTGCCAGAGAGGTGATATTCTATGTCCCAAGAACCAGAGTCAGTACCCGAGGATCGGTCCGACAGAACCCACGCCTTTGGCTGCCACCCAGCTCACACTGCACCCGACCCTATTGCCCCTCCCACAGGTGGTGGGTCCATGGTAGGGCGGACCCATGTCTCCTCTTTGGGATGGGCCCGGCCGAGCTCCATGGGCAGAAGCCCGACCACCATGTGCTCGCCTTCAAGCCCCTCCCCCAGGCCTGGCTCCAGGGGGGGACCCCAGTAACCCACATCTGGGCAAGTGAAACTGTGTCCTTAAAATAGTAGTGCTTATAGAGGTCTTCTGAACCGCGCTTAGTCTGGACCTTCTCCTAGGACCTGTTTGCCTTGGGTGTCCCTACCAGGCATATAATGCTCCCGACAACATAGCTCCCAGGATCATTAGGACATGCAAACCCCTCCACCGCGATAAGGTGGCAATTCACAGAACGTTATTTTGGAAAGTTTTCTCAATGTTCTGGGAACGTGCTCAGGGGCTGTTACTAGATAACATTTAAATAACCTTCTGAGAACTAAGCCTTTTCATATAAAAAGTCACCATCCTGTCCATATAATTATGAATGAGATAAAGATCATTGGATGCAGTTAACCTTTTACTTTATTGAAATATCAGACAATATACAGACAATAACATGTACAGACAATAACAACTGAACCGCATAACTGATTTTTTACAGATTGAAATGCCTCTGATACATCAGGTCTATCCTTCTGCTTTTAAAGTGTTTGTCACTATGTTACACATTGAGGATTCAATTTTTATATGGAAAATTTGTACTTAATTATATGCATGCATGTATTCACTGAGAGTCAATGGTTTAACATTTAACACTGGGGAACTGGTTATACACCCATAAAAGTTGAGAAAATATACTAATAAATACATTTCATACATTTTTATGAAATTTGGACGGTTTTAGGGTAAAAAGCATTTAACATTTCAAGATTGTTAAAGGAATGTTCCTTACCAACGTTATAAACTAGCCCTTAAATAACCCACAGGGAATGTTACAGGAACGTTCTGTGTTTGCTAGGCATATGTAGTTCCATCCAGCCCCTGTGTTTCGATTCCATTACATTCTATTTTCTATGTCACTCTCCCAAGCTAAACTGCAGGTTTTATGTTTTTCCACAAACTACTTTTTAAAATATTGTATGATACCTTAGAAAGGTATGGATACACTTGGGAATGAAAGGTACACAGTGCCTGTACTACACATAGTGAACACATTTGAGGAAGTTTGGCTTCATTTTTATAGAGCAGAAGAGCACAGAGCCACAGCGTTCATGTTCTTACTCTCAGTGGTACCACAATCAACCACTATCTGTCGCAAGCCCATTACCATCCATCTTGGTGAGAACACTTTTTACACTACACAGCTGTGTGAAAGTTGGGTGGCACAGTGTTGTAGTGGTGGTTAGCCCGTCCGCCTCACAGCAAGAAGGTCCTGGCTTCAATTTCCGGGCTTGGTTGTTTCTGCGTGAACTTTTTCGGCCTCTGGATTGTTAGCAGTGATACAAAAACAAACAGGTTCTGTGAAATGTGTCATACTGACCACTTTTATCAGGAAGGTATTTATCTGAAGACTTTGGGAATTGTTTATTATCTAACAATTTCAATATTCACCTCAAATGTCTTTCTAATGCAATGCAAAAGAAAACCTATCATTTAGACGAACAGTCAAGTGGTTGTGGACATTAGAAAAAATATACATGGGAGACCAACAAAGCAAAAGGACGCATTTTGCTTTCCTTCTCGGTATGAATACAATTTTACTCATCACTCAATCACTCATTTGCTGAGCCACTTAATCTTATTAGGGTTGCAGAGAGGCTGTAGCCTATCTCAGCCAACACTTTTTGCTGTGTGTCGGATGTGCTAACCACTACACCACTGTGCTGCTTTTTTACTTTACAAATTTAGACAAAAATGTTCTTGCTCTCCAAGGAAGTTCCCCTTTGGTTCAGGGAAAATTTACACCATGCATCCCTGACATTGTTTTTATTATCAGAGTAACTTTTAGTCATTCTGATAGGCATGGGGTCATTGGTTTATTCCAAAAATGACCCATTTTAGCAGTAAGTGTAATGTGAGGAATCAGTTTTCCACATGTCCATGGAATAACTGGAATTTATCACTAAAAGAGAGTTTATTGAGGTACATATAATGAAGGAGTTTCCTCACTTCTTCTCTTATTTACTTTCATTAAAATTAGCAAAATCTCCCTTAGGTTGGATAAAAAAATTCCCTGGATTCTCATCAGCACATGCACCAGAAAATTGGCACTGCATAATTTTATTAAATTTTTTTCTGAAAAACCATGCTCAAAACTCGGAAAACACCTTAGGCAATGTAAAAATGACACAGAATACGATTCTGTGTTAGATGCTGTGATTGTGAGTGTGAGATTGGTTTAGTTTTCTTTAAAATAGTTGTATTTTCTAAAGATTTTTGGAACTGCAAGACTGTTGTTCTATAGACAGTTGTTTAGAGTTCCAGAGTTTAATACATGTTAAATGTATATGTAGACAATTGAAAGGCTTTTCGGCTTCGACAGTCACCTTATTTCTCTATTAAAAAAAAAGAAAAAGTTCTGATGAGAAACCCAGATTTATTTTTTTTTCCTGCCTTAATCATATGAGCTAAACACACACTCTCTCTCTCTCTCTTTCTCTCTCTCTCTCTCTCTCTCTCTCTCTCATGCACACACACACACTTTTCTTGTAGCCTGAGTCCAAGGTGATTTTATACCTAATTACTATAATTATTCCTTCAGCTACTGAAACTGTAAACACACCTGTCTCAAATACAAAAATGAAAATTATTTTAAATAAAGAAATTAAAACCCATCTGGTGTTGCCTGAGAAACATTCAATAAATAGCAATATAAAAAAAGAAAACTTCCTAGAAAACTACCCAAAAAACTTTATTTTACAGAAACAACATGGTTTAGTGAGTGAAGAAATTAAAATATATGTGAACACTATGCCTGAAAGGTTAAATGCTGTAATCAAAGTAAAGGG
>JBCNYH010000003.1:1224465-1237307 GCA_039654325.1 Tandanus tandanus
CGAGGACTCCGAGGCTGACATGCTTGCATGTTGTAAACAAACCTACGTGACCCGTTTCTGACGTAGCAGATCACGTGCTCACGCCATGATCTATTTGTTGTGTTTTGGAGGGCCGATGTTGCTCGCTTAAAAAAAACGAGATTTATTACAACATGCCTAGCAGGTAAGATTTAACATATTTAAGCATGCTCATGTCCTACGTAAGACTCGACTTTTAAAGATTCCATAAGCAAGGACAGGCTAGGGGACTGATCATCATCAACAGCTCTCGTTTCAACCCTCCTATAGCTGGTTGATACGTGAGAACCGCAGCTGGGATTACCGCCGCCATTCTGAGACCATTCCGACAGATTCTAGAGGCGGTCTTTCAAAAGTATGGGTGGAGGAAATATTCAATTGCCTGAGAAACGTGAGTATCTGTACTGCATACGTTGCAGCCGTAATGTCTATCGGCAGTAATACGTGGCAGTCAATGTTCTATGTACAATTTTACTTCCGGGGTAACCTACGCTAACATCCAGCAGGCCAGATGCCTTCTCGGTTGCAACGGTTAAACTGAAGTGTCCCTTGATCCACGGTTAATATCAACATTTTAGTGAATGGAAGCCACACCCTCCACTATACTCAACTATACCCGATGGAAATAATGCATTATTTTGGCCTGCCTTCTGTCTACAAAATATATTAAAGATTTGCAAAGATGCATATTGCATCCACTGAGTGCCACACTAAGTGTGTCCTAATTTCCTGATTATTGTACCGTTTTCCATGAAACTTGTGGAAGGGTGGATCATGAGCCAAGGACGAACCCAGTAAATTTTGGAGCAGACCCACGATTTGAGATTCATATTGTGAGGCAGAGGTCTGCACTCTACAAGTCCACTTCTAGCTTCTCTGCCAAGGTTATGTTTTTGGTTAGGTGTGTGTGTGAAATTTCTAGCAGAGGCAGAGCTTTGGACGAGGAAGATTCTGGAGATGATTCGAATGAAATTCTGGAAGCAGAAATGTTTTAAAGGATTCTTTAACGTTGTGAGATAGGTCCATTTTTTGGAAGTGTGGTAATACCGCAGGCCCAGCAGGGGGTGTCGTGTCCTTTTTTTTTGGCTTGGTGGAGTTTTGTGCTCTCAGAGTGCTGGTGGTTATTTAAAGAAGTGCACGATCGGGTCATACCAAATAAAGGTCGTCCACCATACTGTATGAGATCATCAGATTGCCCATCTCTGGCTGCAAAACGCTTGCAGTTGGGTGTGCTCTGAACCACTAGGTTCATTTAAAATGCATAAAACCAGGCTGATTGTGTTAATAATTGAAAGACTTAAATGTTCTTTTTTAAGACTCCGGTGTTAAAATTGCAGGCAATTACCTTGACACACATCGAGTCTACGCTGAAACGAGAAAGCGCTCGTTTAATTCCAGACAGTTTCATGTTACACACTGAATCCACTTCAGTGTTTCACTCACTCAGTCGGGTCATTTATAAAATAAAGAATAAACTACAGGAGGAATAAAACATGACAATAAATAGGTACTACATATTCATAACCAGTCTCTCTCTTACTCTCTGAAGTGCACTAGGGAAACGTTTCAGACCTCGAGGCGGCAGAATGTGAAGACGAACTGATAGGAGGCTGGGTGCTGACCGGCCTGTACCTCAGCAGCACATTAAGGTTACACAGGAACGGGTGTACTCAGTTTTACTAGCTTGCCCACAATGCAGCCACACCAGAGCCACCGCAATTGCCCCATTTTACACAAAATGTAAAGTGTTTCTCACAGATTAGAGCTCGAGGTAACGAGAACCAGAGCAGAAGGATTGGTGCAAACCTTTCAGCCACGGACACGACAGCATCGCACAACACATCAAAAGCTGCAGCAGCTTCTTATAAGCTACTTATAACTTCTTATAAGCTACAAACTCTTCTCCAGACCTTCTCCAAATGCTTCTTACCCTCCTGCACTCTTCAAAATCCTTTCTTTTACTGTGACTCTCTCCGAAACTTCTCTGACCTTCTGGTGACCTTCTACAAGTTTACAGACAGAAGAAGCACCTCTGCCATCCCTAAACCTTCTCTAACGTGAGACTGCTGCTACACTTTACACACCATCTTTTTTATGGTTTAAAACCACACCAGTTCTTCTGTAACCGTCCCCTAGCCATCTAGAAAGCAACCTAAAGTTCTTCTCCAGAGTCAGAGAGGGATTACTTATACAAGTGAAAAATGAGTGAAAATTCCCAGCTCCATTCTTGGTAACGATGAGAGACATCTTGTGCCAGTCCGTGATGGTGAAACACCACAATTACAAGGCAGACTCTGTGTAAAGGAGCGTGGAACAAACGGACTGCAGTAGAGCGGAAAGGAGGAAGGATTTGCACCTGAAAATGTCTCAGGCAGCAGAGAGTGAAATTAGAAGTGGCTCGTTCCCATCCTGCCTCATTCTCCACAAAGATTAAACATTATTTTAATCCAAAAAACCTTCAACTTTAACCACACATGCTTCAGAAAAGCACCTTGCGATGTTCAGCAGGTGTATTTGAATGAAGACAGTGCTTCCATGGCAACCTTTTTTTGTTACAGGGGAAAGAAGCTAACAATGAGTCTCGATATGTTTACTCCGAGACTCCCACATACATTGCAACAGGTATTCAACAGGGCCAAGATAGAGCTTGCAAACACCACACAGAAACGTCCCCTCCGAGCCCAGGACTCAAACCCAGAACCTTCTTGCTGTGAGGCGGACGTGCTAACCACTACACCACCCTGCTGTCTACAGAACACAGAGGACTAATTTCCAGTATGCTACTACGATCTCACTGTGTTGATAAGCGGAGAAGCCATCTTGGATTTTAAGGTCAGGGTCGGTGAGATTCCCCTGACTTTCCAACTGGGACGCACCACTGTCTAGACTGAGGACTGGAAGCGAAATCTGGCAGACTTACATGTCACATTTTTATATTTCTCTTTATTTCTTAATGTTAATTTTTAAATATATAATATTTATCCTGTTCACACAGGAGCTAAAAATAAATCATCTGACCAACTGATAATCATGTGACTGATTGATAAGGAGTGAGATATGAGGTTTGAGATATGTAGCTCTGTAGAACGGAGAGATAGACACAGTGAAAGAGCAAGAGCAGATCAGCACCTAAAAAGAATCTCATTCAAACACGTCTCTGTTTGCCAAAACACGAGCCTCGTCCTCCCACGGGCCATCGTACTGATAGCGCTCTTCAAATGAATTCACAAAAACACTGAGCGATGAAGGGGTGGAGCGAGGGAGGGTGTGAGGAGGTTCTGCTGTACGCCGCTGGCTCTATTGTCCTGTACGTGTGTATATGCTGTGTTTCCTACGTGAGTGTATGGATGTGATTAATTAGGCAGTTATTAGCACACTACAGTTAGAATAGCGCTCCCCTTCCATTCTCTCCCTCTGCCCTTCTCCTCTTACAGCCTCAAAGGCCCAATTTGCTTGTTCCAGCAAGGATTAGAGGGCGGAGTTTAAAGAGGGGGGATGAAATCCATCTAACAGCAAGAAGGCCCCTTCGCTCAAGGGTCTTTAATTGCCATCGTACCCCGCTTCCCCCCCCCCACACTACCTCCATTCTGTTCTCCTGACGATGAACTTGAGACGGAGTTGGCTCACATCAGCTTTTGTACACACTGCTAGCACGAGTTACGTTTCCATTCCGTCTAGTCCAAACTGGATGCCAATTTTCCAAAAACAAGAAGAAAGAAAATGTAAGTCGCTGAAAAATAAAGATAGACATCAGGGGTTGGAAACACTCTCAGCTTCTCACACTTTGCCTGTTAGGACCTCACCTCTACACTGGTGGGTTAGGGAACGGCACAGATCTACAGCGATTAAAATCAGCCAATCAGAGCACAGCATTACGCGGCGGACAGACTTTATGACCAATTATAATCTGCACCACTCAGAAGACCTGCTGTAGAACCTCACATCAGAGGAGGAACGTGTGCGAGCCTGGTCAGCGTACCAACCTCTCAAACATTTTGTGGCTTCATGGTATCCTTACGCTTATTAGTGCTGTCATGAGGGTGGGTTTAATGGGAGGACTTGGACAACAGCATCTCCTGAGCATGGTCATATCAAGCTAACCTGGTCTTCTGCACTGACTAACGGACTGCCGTGTTCGAGCCTTACCCAGCCAGAGGAGCACACTTTATTCTCCTTTTCTGCCCTGGAGCTATTCGGATTCCTGGGGTCCCTATTTGTGCACCACTCCATTGATTTTGTCAGTCTTGATGAGTGAGCCCACGGACTTTCCCACAAGCCCCCACTGAGGAGGGCCTTCTCCCACAATGCCCGGCAGGGGTGCTGGGGGCCCAACAAAAGAAGCGCAGCTAGAAAGTAGCGCAGTGAAATGTGCTGAAAAAGTAGTGGTACTTTCTCCTTATTTATCCGTCCCTGCAATTCACCTTAAAAAAGGAACGAAGGGAAGAAGCACAGAACGAGATGGACTGATTGGACGCTGGAGTAAAACACGCCGGCATCTCGTGCCAAAACACTGACGCAGACCGAGACGGACCTGCTGAATGCGCAAACTCTGAACAATGTGTAGATTGTATCTCAAAAGCCAATATGGTTTAGTTTAGTAATGTTACTCTGTCGTGATTCAGATGTTGTGTCTTTACATCCTCCGCTGTCGGGATTTTAAACAACACCGACACTGAGATTAAAAAATATTCCGCTTTTTTTGTCTCGTTGGTTTAAACAAAAGTATTTTAACTCAACGTCACACACTTTTTTCTTTATATTAAATATTAAATCCATCGTGACAGTGACTGACTGCAATTTAAACATCTGCACATAAAGGTTTTCTTTTTCACTCGTAACATTCCGGCATGTTCCGTGCCACTACAGGCCTTGTCCTGAATCAAAGCTTTTGGAAAAACCCCCTGTTTGAAGGCACAGGAATGTGAACAGGTGGAGCGTTGGCTCCAGTTTACAGGCTTGTGTGTAATCGTGAGGATTTACCCCATGGGCCTGACTCTTTCTAAGATGTGTCACTTGATACCTCGCAAAAAGTCTGACAAGAGCAGCAGATAAGGTTTCATGACTGCCAAAGCCTAATGTTTACAGACTTCTCTCGAAACAACACCGCACTGCCTGCTGGGGCTTCTGGAAGGGTTAAAATACCAACAGCAAATGCACTAGATATAAATAAATAAATATATATATTCTTTCCTAGACCACTGGACATTACCAATACTGCACTCTGATCTTCCATTAGGATATCAGCTCACACACGGTGACCTCAACATCACCACTGAAAAATAAAAGATGGAAATGGTCATGACTTTTGTTTTTCCTCAAAAATTACACAGTTGTTTTTTCCACCAAACTGCTAGCAAACTGGAAGGGCCGCTAAACCTGGATTTTCAGTTCCGAATAACAACAGAAAAGCAACAAAATATAGAATTAAAGTATTCGATAGTAAGAATGTATTTCTTTTTCGTTTTTAAGAATTAGGCTGTTTACCACCAGGAATGATTTTAATGTACTGCAGGCTTTCAGCTAATCAGCTAGCTTCATGCTAACCATAGCTCCACAAAAAGCAACCAAATATGGAATTTAAGCACTTCATAGTAAAAAAAAAGGTTCCCCCCCCCCCCCCCTTCACCAAATGTAACTTATTTGGAAACCGGAAGTTTGGAAAAACTAGGTTCCGCTAGCAAATTGTTCATGCCATGAAAAGCAACCAAATATAGAATTAAGGTATTTGATAGTAAGAATGCATTTCATTTTATTTTTAAGAATTAGACAGGATTTTTTTTCCACCAAACGTGACTTTATCGTATTGCTAAAGAAGCAGGCCTTCAGCTAACTAGCTAGCTCCATGCTAACCAGCGTTCCTGTATATTATGGTAAAAACATATATATTTAAATAATAAAAATGAAATATTTCTTGCAATCCAGAGGAGAAAATAAAACTGATATTCTCAGCTTCGCCTCACAAGTGATCTGAATTCATATCCAATCAGAAGATATGGAGTAACTGTTAAATATTTATACATCTCCAATCATGTGGCAGGAGGCAATTCAGAAACAGGTGAAGCGCTTCACTCACAGAGCAGCAAGAATGACTGGACTACCTCAAGCAGACAGAAACGCTACGGCAACTCAAACAACCACTCTGTACAACTGTGGTGAGCAGAAAGCCATGTCCCATCGCACAGCCTTGAGGTTTATGAGTCTGCAGTAGACAGAGACAGCAGGGAACATGTAAGGACTGGAAACCCGGCCCACATCTTCGCCTGTCCGGTTTGGGTGGGTGGACCTGTGCCCCCTGTAACCTCCGAGTCTGGTTACAGAGGAGTGGGACACAACGTGGTCTTCTGAGAAACTGAACATCTAATCAACATAAAGTGTGAAATACCTTCACATTTACAAGCAGAGGAGAAGATTTCTCAAATATCACACCACATTACATTTTAATACACTTTTATAACACATACAAGAACATGCCTGTCACAGATAACAGGTGAATGTTGGCACCAAAAGGGGGGAAAAGCTGTAAAAGGACAGATAATCAGGTTTTATGGGAGCGAAGTATGGCTTTCCTTCTCCAATCCCCTCCCACTAATCCCCAGAAGATAACCTCCCTCTAATCAAGGAGACAGTTTTACAGAGAGGATCGTTTTCACCACAAGGCTGAATAACTCACAGATTATCACCTGCCCATTCATGCATACAGGTTGCGTTCATGACGTTTGGCCTAGAAAGTAGCAGCTAAGGAATTCTTAAAGCATCTTAAACTGAGACATGCTATAAATCCTTAAACGCTTTCCCAACAATGTGTCTAGACCAGAGAAAAATTCAGGACAGGCTTTACTGTCAACATGCGAGAGAGAGTTGAGATTGAGCATCAGATGTTCGCTCCGATTTGGACAGCTTCAAGGTAAACTGGATTTACGTGTCTGTCTGTCCCGGCTTCCAAAGGCTCCGGAGAGTCACAAAGGCACAAGTCGACAAACAATAAACAGCTAGTGTGAGATGAGGAGGGTGAAACTTATGGGCTTCCCACGTCTGGACGCTTCTCATACAGCATCTTGACACAGATGAAGGATGTATTTCCCATTGTGATCCAGTGGCTTGTGGAGCAAGTAGCAGGGACAGATGAGTGACAGTGCTACAGCGCTAATGGTTCTGTTCCCACAACTCGGTGACCAAAATCTAGTTTTATAACAACCTGTCTACGTCACTTGATCCTTAATGTAGCGTCACGGTCACACTCGCACAGGAACTCTCGAGTTCAGACTGCTGAAGCAATCACACCAAGCTCTTAAAGTGGGGGTTGGTAAACATTTAGCTGTATACACAAACTGTTATTATTGATTCAAATGGTTTTATACCTGACAGCAATACATCACTAATGAGATCTGAAAAAGGTACAAAAAAATCCATTATCTGTGGCTGCTTCAATCCTGTAAAAACATCAACCAATCACTGCCTCATGGTCCGCTGGGAACTATCCAATCAAAAGCTTGCAAGTCTCCCTGCTCGTGTGTGACCCTACCATGCACGATGCAGCAGTCAAATGGAGCTCATTCATGTGGAGGGGGTGAGGTTTTTGAAGGACATCCGAGGGCAGGGGCGGGTTTAGCTTTCAAATTTTGCTAACTTTCCAGAAATCCAACCCCAGCTTTAATTATCTTGACAACAGGAAGTAAAATAAATAAAACTTCTGTTGAAATCCTGTGCTGGCAAAACAAAACCCAGGAGCAAAACACTATCACTTCCTCTCTGAAAAGTAATCAGAAGAATGTTAGAGACCAGCGCCTGGGTTCACCGCCCTGTGCTGTCAGCATTATAAAGTTCAGAATTAAATAAATGTTGCCTGGCAGACACAGTGTGTTGCTGTGAAGTCCAGAAGCTGAATAAACTGCAGATAAAGAAGATTAACACAATAAAACAACAAAATACACACACACACACACACACACACACACACACACACACACACGCTGTTGGTCATCAAGCCCAGTGACGCTACACGCCAACATCAATAAATCGAACACGTATCTGAACTCCACACATTCCTGACTGAAGGTTGTTCATATGCCTTATACAGTGAGCGTTTTCCATACATCCCTACAGAGACCCTTAAAACGTTCATCACTACAGAGGCTCTTCAACATATAACCGCCTCAGCAGACAAGCGTTTCGAGATGTCTGGACACCAGAGGCTCAGCCAAATTGCTCAGGGTGCCTTTTTGATAGTAGTGGGACTATAATGGCATGGATGTGCTGGGTTGGTTGCAATTGTTGGCTGTACACCCGTATCCAAACACACCTGTATCAGAACCCACCTATATCCAAACACACCTGTATCAGAACCCACCCATATCCAAATACACTCGTATCAGAACCCACCTGTATCAGAACCCTCCTATATCCAAACACACCTGTATCAGAACCCACCTGTATCCAAATACACCCGTATCAGAACCCACCCGTATCCAAACACACCTGTATCAGAACCCACCCGTATCTGAATACACCCATATCAGAACCCACATGTATCCAAACACAGCCGTATCAGAACCCACCTATATCCAAACACACCTGTATCAGAACCCACCTGTATCCAAGCTACAGTGCAAGAGAAAGGAACTTTAGGTCATCAAACTCACTAAGCTATTACTACAGACAATTTTGTTCTACTATATTAAACATAAAGTTGGTCAGTGAACACTATACACCCAAAATTAATTGCACCCCTGACCAACAGGCCAAAGTGTGTTTCTTCTCCAAACTATTCTTACAAAGTCTTTTATGAGATGGCATTCCAATTTCCCCACAGTGGAACTAAGAGACCCAAACACTGTTCCACCATGACGATGTTCCTGTACACATAACGAGCTCCATGAAGATATGAAGATATGGTGTTTTAAAATTAGAAGAAACTGGAAGAAGTCAAGCGTCCTGCACAAAGTCCTGACCTCAACTCCGCTGAACACCTTTAAGCTGGTCAGAAACTTCCTCACCTAACATCAGTATGTGATCTCACTAATGCTCTTATAACTGAATGAACATAAATCCCCACCCACAACCCGCCCCAAAATCCTCAGCCACACCCTAAAATCGAGATGAAAGCCTCTGCAGAAGAGAGGCTTGGTAACACAAGAGAATAACTGGAATGAGTTGCTGAACAAACACATGGTTACCAAACTTTTCAATGGTTTCCATGATATAGTATTAACAAAACCAAGCACTCATGGACCTAAAGCCGGTTCTCAGACTGGTTTGATTTTTATTGGGTAATCAGTGTAAATATCTGACATGGCTACTCTTGTGTTTAATATTCACTCTTTAAATACACCACTGAACCTTCCAGCCTTTAAGGAACCATTTGGGTCATTACAAAGCCCGACATCAATCTGCTGCTTTTGAGAGAAGTGTAAAACTGCTTTTGGTGTCAGGTTGGGGCAGTGATCGATAGTCCTGCCAAGCCCCATTACTCCCCCAAGGAGATTTCGTCTGTCTCCATGCACAACAGCAGAGAGAATAAAACTTTGATCTTATTTGCAGGGGAACAAAAGGGGGAGCGCTCGTGGAGTCCCTCAGGCACACAGTGTTCCAACAGAGGTCCAGTGTGAGGACATTCCCAAAGCGGTCCCCCATGGGCTGTTACAGAGCAGCTGACGGGTCAGCACAGAGTAAAAAACAGGAGTGGCCAGAGTTTTTTTGGATAGGTCCCCAGGAGAGCCAGAACACAGACAATGTGTTCAAAGAAGCTCAAGTTGATCCTGTCTCTTCAACCAGCTGTCCTACCACACAGATGAACGAGTGGAAATTCACCCTGGGGAAGCCCCTTTCTCCTGCCCCTCTCTGATACAAATCACCCCGAAAACCCCCCCGCCCCAAACAGGTTCCAAGAGATTGTGACTTCTGGACCTTTAAAAGAAAGTAATGATAGAGAACAACACGCAAAAGTACATACCACAAAACTGCACACTCCTACTAGGCAAAGGGAAGAAAAGAACTCAAAAAGAACTCACTTAGATGCAAAGAGAAGCAAAGGGTCAAACAATTTATGGTCTGGACTGACCCAGAGGTGACCCTTCACCTCACATTCAGTGACCTGGAAGTTACTTCCTGTTTTGTGCAACCATTTTCTAACTCTATAAAGTCTTTAAAGGAGCAGAGGGAGAGGGATGGAGAGAGAGAGCGAGAGAGGGAGATGGGGGGGGGGGGGGGGGTGGTCCTTAGGCAAGTCCAATGGCCCCCACTTTGTCCCAAGATCAAAGGGGGATTTCAGAGGTCACTCTCCTAATCTTGTAGTGGTGACCAATTCAGATAAGAGAACAATATGACTTTTAAACTCTTGAGACTGAAAACAAAGATAATTCAGAACAACAGAGTGAGGGACGTGTTGTTTCATCGCTCAGACTGAGAGGCCAGAGCGTTCTATAATAATTTACTGTTGATAATGAACGTGTTAATCTTGCATCAGATCCAGGAGATTTAGTGCCCAGCCTGAGGTCTGGTGACATCCTGTATTCCAGCTCCGATCCCGTGAAGGTTAAGGTGGCTTTGCCTTCACTGCAGACAGGAACAACCTTTGGCTAACGTTCAAGCCACACTCCAAATTATCTCTCTGACTGAAGTCTAAAGAAGCTGATAACATTCATGTCTCTATATCAGCCATGTCCCACCCCCTGTTCCATTGGGTCTGGGCACTTTGCTGATAAAACTTTAACCAGGTAATGGTGTAGAACTGATGCACAAGTCTCAGGACTGCTGCTGAAGAAAGATGAAAAGAATTTGTCCAGTGCCAGGAGTGAGTGAGTTTATGGGCGTGAAATAAGTAAACTTTTACCCAGCATATAATAAAACCCAGACTAGACTTTCTGTCTCTTAAAGGGAAGGAAAGCCTTGATGAACTCTCCTGTCACACTGAAAATAGGTAGATTTTCATCATCAGGTGGTTTTTATTTACATCTACAGAGTTGCAATCTGATAAAATGTGTTGGATAGTCTGCATTAGCCTGCTTGAAAAGGCTGCATTTGTAGTATGTTTCATGCTGGCCCCCCCACCTTAAGGATTTATTACTTGTGGCCTTCCACATGTAATAAGACTAATTTGTAATAATTTGGTTGTAATAAGGATAGTGCGGTGTGATGGACATGAATATAGACGACGTATGCAGGTTTTTATTAATGTTGGGTTTAATTTGGCTTTAAGGTAGACAGTAAGGGAGCTCTGAGTCAGAACTGATGAGACATTAATAGCAGTTTAATTAGTATGAGATATTCAGATGACATCTTTCAGTGGAATGAAACCTGACCTGATCTCACCAATAAAACAACACAAACAAGCTGGAATTTTAATAACCAGCATCAAAATAATTACAGCTAAACCTGATGCTACATTAATGATTGAAAAGGTTGAGGGTTTATATTCAGCGCTTCCACAGAACCTAAACTGCTCCCTCTCCTTGGGTAATAACCTCTCAGCAAATTTAGTAAAGAAAAGGAAAACCGTGTGGAGGCTCAGTGGCAGGTCATGAGATTTCGAGCTGTAGCTGGAGGTTGGCCAGAGATAGCCCACTTTTGTTATCACTACTGAGATGTTTTTTCAATCTTGCATGCAAGAGACGTCAAGCCCACGGGACACTGAAAGAATTCAGTGTGCAGAAGCCAAAGGGTTTGTTTGATCTTTAGCTCTTCTCTCCTCAGCCATGTGATGGCTGACACAAGGTCTTTATCTGCTTACTGTCCCTTGGCTACAACAGTTAAAGTCATGGGGACGTTAATAAGTGGACTAGCAGGAAGAAAAAGAACAAGAAAATAAAAAAGACATCCCTTTTAGAGGAATAATGAACCTGAAAAAAGCCTGGAGTAGTGACAGAGTTCAGAGCGAATTAATCCGAATGGAGATTTATTACACAACACTGAACGCTTTCAACAACTTTTTAAAAAGGTCTGCACGTCGTATCCAGGAAACCCAGGATCAGAGGATCACCGGCAGGGTTAAAGAGCATGTGCAGGAGAGATGGAGAGAGAAATGTATTCAGTTACGTATCAGAATTCTTCTGTGCTGAGAATCGTGTACACACGCCCCAAGACCGAACTGGGCTTCATTTTTAATTTGTATGTTTGAATTCGAGATGCTGAATGTTACTGTTCCTCTACAGTCCTCCAGGTGCCGCACTCTAAACTAGTCACATATAGGCAGAAATGTTGGGATTGAGTAATTTATTGATAAGTGCCATTTGCAAATTTATCAAGTGCAAATATCATGGTTCAAGTAACTATTTTTGAAAATATATCATTTTTTTCACATATTTTCATCAGAAAACTTCTTACATGTCGACGTTGCAGCTCTGAATGTTTATTTCCTGTGCGTTTCGCATGCAGTGTGTTCAAGGGATCATTTGTATTTCCAAATTGTATTTTCCTGTGGCAGCACAGAAACAAAAAAGTGGAAAATATCGTAATATCGAGAGAGAGAGATGAAGGGAACAGAGAGAGAGAGAGAGAAAGAGAGAGAGAGAGAGAGATGAAGGGAACAGAGAGAGAGAGAGAGATGGAGGGGACAGAGAGAGAGAGAGATGAAGGGGACAGAGAGAGAGAGAGAGATAAAGGGGACAGAGAGAGAGAGATTAAGGGGACAGAGAGAGAGAGAGAGAGAGAGAGAGAGAAATAAAGGGGACAGAGAGAGAGAGAGATGAAGGGGAAAGAGAGAGAGAGAGAGAGAGAGAGAGAGAGAGATGAAGGGGACAGAGAGAGAGAGAGAGAGAGAGAGAGAGAGAGAGAGAGAGAGCGAGAGAAAGAAACTAAACAAAAAACAAACCAAACACACACCAACCCCC
>JBCNYH010000003.1:1325989-1341177 GCA_039654325.1 Tandanus tandanus
TGCTGCCCCCGCGACCCGACCCCGGAAGAAGCGGAAGAAAATGAATGAATGAATGAATGAATGAATGAATGAATGAATACTTCACTATTTCATTTACGTTTATGTTTATTGTGTTTATGTGTTTTTTATTATTATTATTATTATTATTATTATTATTATTATAATATTGTTATTATTATTATCGTTACCTCCACCAAGGAGGTTATGTTTCACCGGCATTGGATTGTTTGTTTGCCTGTTTGTTAGCAACATTACTCAAAAACTTATGAATGGATTTTGATACAAATTTTCAGGATGAAACAGAAATGATACAAGGAACAATTGATTACATTTTTGCAGTGATCCAGATTATTGTCTAGATGCAGGAAATTTTTTAAGATTTTTTTAGCGCAGATGACGTAGTCACATTATGATTATTGTTATTATTATTATTATTATTATTATTACTGTTATTATCATTATTATTGTCATTATTGTTGTTATTATAATAATAATTATTATTATTATCATTATTATTAATATTACTGTTATTATCATTATTATTGTCATTGTAATTATTATTATTATTATTATTGTTGTCATTGTCATTGTTGTTGTTGTTGTTTTCTTTTGTCAATTGTTTTGTTTCTTTTTATAATTGCTGTTTCTTTTCCTTTGTTTTTTACATTTTACATTAATTTTTTTATCTATTCAGAAAAAAAAATCTCATGTTCAGAGTCACTTTGTAATATAAATGAAAATAGTGTTATGAAAAAGAGAAGAATTTGCTTGTGAAATGACAGAGAAGAGGAACGTCCTGTCCTGGAGAGAGTATCGATGTCATGATCCATTAGTGAGAGCAGAAGGCCATGCAGGATTATTAATATAAGTAGGAATAAGGGCTAACAAGCTTACAGTGTGTGTGTGTGTGTGTGTGTGTGTGTGTGTGTGTGTGTGTGTGTGTGTGTGTGGTAATGGAACTGTTCTGTAAATTAGGAAGTGATTTAGCCATCATTTGCTTTTTATGAGATGACCTTTCGAGTGATATTAAACATTGTTCAACCAATATTCATTTCTTTCAACTTTGTTATATTGCAGGCTGATCTACACAGTTTTGGGGAAACAATAATGACAGAACAATTAACCTGCCTTTGTGTTGCTAATATGACATTTTGTGCAGGATGGAGAAAACAGCAGTGGCATTTTAAGGCACAGGAAGCATCAAATATTTCATCTACGGATGTGTGTGTGTGTGTGTGTGTGTGTGTGTGTGTGTGTGTGTGTCTCCTCAAACACTGGGAACACAAGCAGCATCTTTACAAACACAGTAATATTCCACTGTTAAAAGAATATTTGGAATTTGATATGAGTCACATTAACAGCATCTTCTGTTTAGATATTCTGAATATATTCACTCTACACAGGTGTGGTGCCTTTTGATTAGTGGTGTTGCAGACTATGGGGCCTTTCAGAACAGGTGTATATATACTGATATTTCTGATGGAAATTGATAGCAACAGAAATTGAGTGGCTTCAAATCAAAGGGACTGACTATATATGATTCTTGCTTTTAACAATGTTTTCAACTGTTTTTCTTTCCTTATCACCAATTTGGACCATTTAGATTACAGTTTGTAGGCAACCAAGAAAAAATGCCAAGGGGTGAAAAACAAAGTGATAATATCTAAATATTCGATCATTGTACTCACTCACTCCTTCATTTCCCGAGTCGCTTAATCCTATTTGGGTCTATCTCAGCCAACAGGGTACATCCTGAATTGCTCACCAGACCATTGCAGGGTCTCACTGTGCTCAATTTAAGCAAATTTATTTAAAACACTTTCATTCTAGTTGTTTATAAAAAGCCAAGACTTTGTGATTTTAAGGATTTTAGTTAAACACTCTGTCTAATTTGAAATTTTTCAGTGTTTAGAAAATGATCCTAAGTTCAAGAGTTCTTAAGAAAAATCTCCTTCCCTCATGTGCAGATTTATTTTTTTTATGACCTTAAAAAAACGTTTATTTGGAGTAGTGTATTGTTTAGTGTGGATATTTTATTCTGATGTGCATACCCTCAGTGAATATCGAATATAAAACCAAATGTATTCTTGGTACAGTCCATATTTCTAGGGCATTTTAAAATATTTTAATGTTCACTGGAATTTTAGAGCCATTACAAAAACTTTTCTTTTAATTTGACTGTTAATGCTCTTGTTTACTTTGATATTCATTTACACACATACTGTAATCGCCATGCCTTTCAGGCTGCTCTAAATTACACTGTGGGTGTTAAATGGATAGATTTGCACAGACACCATCCTGTGCTTTGTACTTTAAAGCAGAAACCTTTCCAAACTACATAATCATTAAAAAACAGACAAAAAAACGCCCACATGCTATCAGGATCATTCAACTGATACGATGCTGCAAAGACCCTGTTTCAGCAGTAAATACTGAATTCACGCACGTGTATATAAACAGTTTTCATTTTATGAGAATTTTATGAGTCATTTTATGAGAATCCCCGTTAGACCCCCATCGTGCTAACACCCCTGGGCAAGGGCTTAACCACAAACCACGGAACTGGGGATAAGCACTGCCTGATGAGCCACTAGGGTCGGATGTAAAAGCCCAACAGATTTACCCTACCCTTACACTACTTTATGAGACCACGTGTCACAGTGAGAGAAATATAAATCTTTTTTGAGTTTTTGGCTGTGTGTTTAATAGCTTTCCTGTATTTTATGGTAAGAATATATAAAATTTTTGCAAGAATTTAAATACAATAATTAAAATGGTATATTTCCTAAAATCGAGAGGTAGAGTAAAAAACGTTTGGATATGACTAATAACCTGCTTGGCTAACGCCTTGCGACTTGTTATTATGTTATTAAGTAGCATGGGTTCTGGACTATTGCTTAGGAAATTTAGTTTTTTGAATGAAGATAGCATTAAACTGTCATTATTGAGCCACTGACTGAATCTTCTATCCCTCATACACTCCGATCAGCTCTACGGTCCTTGGGATTTAGCATTGTGCATTGCTTCCTGCTTGTTTTTTCCTGTATTAGCTTTCACATGGGTTTTTTAATTAGGTATTTCATTCTATAATCAGCTTCACAGGTCAGTGACCTCATCTAAAAATTAACTGTAATTCATCAAAACCTTTTCTTATAATCTACTGCCGCTTTTCATGCAGATTCTGTTCCATATTTACATACAGCCTCATGCCAGTGTTTATTTCTTATGGCTGGAGCCTGGGGTGATGTGATGATGATATTACAGTATTAGAATATTCACAGACAGGTATACGCCACTCACATGACCTGTATTATACCACTGACCTCCGACTTGGTATCCAGACATTATAAAATGCCCCATATATAACAGAAATACAACAATCCCAAACATCGATATAAACTGTGTAGAGTTAGTTGAAGAAGAAACAGTAATCTGGAACAGTGCAAAGGACAGACTGGCCAAGATTCCAGATTTAAATCCACTTGAAGAAATATGGGATTTAACTGATTCACAAATTGATCATATAAAGATTTCCTCTTAAGGAACATATACAAACTATTTGGAACACAGTGCTACAGAAACTATAGAACAATATGTAAATACAATGGAATCAAGAACACATGTTGTTATGAAGCCCAAAGGAGGCCGAACTAAATAATGAAAACAGAATAAACACTGAGTTCAAATTTCATCTTTTACATTTGAGTAATTTGTTAAAATTATGGCAGCACAGTGGTGTAGTCCACCATCCACCTCACAGCAAGAAGATCCTGGGTTCGAGTCCCGGGCTCGGCGATTGTGTTTTTGTGTTTCAGTTTGCATGTTCTCCCCATGCTTTTGTAGGTTTCCTCTGGGTACTCCAGTTTCCTCCCACAGTCCAAAGACATGCACATTAGTCTAATTGGTTGTTAGGTGTGAGTGTGAATGTTTGTGTTTGTGTTGACTCTGTGATGGCCTGGCGAGCTGTTTGGGCTGTAAATGAATGAATGATGAATTTGTAATAAACTTTTCAAAAATATTTGTATTTCTTTCATTGATTTCAGGTGGTGTAGTACATTTGTTAAGCACAGTATATATACAGCATATATGTAGTTATATATTTGAGTAAACCAGTGTTTGAGTATGATACCTCAAAGGAACATCATGTCGACAGTCTGTGAAAACAACAGCATGCAGTTTACAACCAGAGCCTAAAAACTTCCTTCAGTAGAATGAGATGAAGTCGACGAGAGCCTGACAAATTTCTCCTCTTCTATAAAAACCATTTTATTGCACTGCTTTACAGCTTTATTATGGCTCTTTTCCCCCACAACCTCTTTCCCCTGTTCTCTTCTGATGAATACATGCACACGATTATGGTTGGAAAGCCAGTGTGTTTACTTCGTCTGATGCGTAACTGAATCTCAGCTTTCTTCTTTCATATTTATATCAAATGTATGAATTATAAGAATTATATGCATGGTTAGGATTTGGGTTTTGGAAAGACATCATGTCTCTGTATTTCTGAACATGCCATGAACAACTAAACACGATACATCTGCAACCAATTATTGGTTATTGATTATAATCCAAGCCACACAGACAGACTGGTTTAGGGCATGAAGACAGCAGAAAAAAAAAGGGAAAAAATACATGTTATTCCATCATCAAGCAGTCAGTGTTTATATAAGTTCAAAACTGGGTCATGTACGCTCGATGGAATCTATTGTAATTTTATAATTTAACCAATACTGATGTTACAGGACTGAATGTTTATGTTAATACAAATTAATTTACAGTCACATGTAGAACTTGGATCTCTCACAAGATTTACATGCAATACATTTGGGCCACATATATAGATTATTTGGATATTACAAGTTTCTACTACTACGTAACTTGTAATCATTAAGGTCGTTGGGGCGTCACATAATGTGTCAAGGGTATAAAATCTGGTGGTACACATCCTTCTCCAGACTGTCACATTTACACCCAGGGGCCAATTTGAAACATACATTTAGCCTAATGTGCATGGCTTGGACTGGGGAGGAAATCACAGCAGACAGAGGAAACCCACGTAAGCACAGTGAGGACCGTGGGCAGGCAGCAGGAAGTTAGGAGGACACCATCACCAGGCAGGAGGAGGTCAGTGGACCCTTAGCAGGAAAGAGGTGTCCAGGAGGACCATGAGCAGGAAGGAAGAGGTCAGAAGGACCGTGAGCAGGCAGCAGGAGGACACCATCAGCAGGAAGGAAGAGGTCAGAAGGACCTTGAGCAGGCAGGAGGAGGTAAGGAGGATACAATCAACAGGCAGGAGGAGGTCAAAAGGACCGTGAGCAGGCAGCAGGAGGACACAATCAGCAGAAAAGAATGGGTCAGCAGGAAAGAATGGGTCAGGAGGACTGTGAGCAGGCTGCAGGAGACCAGGACACCATCTGCAGGCAGGAGGAGGACAGTAGACCCTGAGCAGGAAAGAGGTGTCCAGGAGGACCATGAGCAGGCAGCAGGAGGTCAGAAGGACCGTGAGCAGGCTGCAGGAGACCAGGACACCATCAGCAGGCAGGAGGAGGACAGTGGACCCTGAGCAGGAAAGAGGTGTCCAGGAGGACCATGAGCAGGCAGCAGGTCAGGAGGACACCATCAGCAGGAAGGTAGTGGTCAGAAGGACCATGAGCATAGAGGAGGCAGAAGAAGGTCAGAAAGGAACCATGAGTAATTTATCATCATCAACAGACTGCAGATATTACATTAAACCAGCGAGATACTGTATAGCATTTTAAGACTGTGGTTTTCTGAAGCTTGCATCTGCAATGTACTAGTTTCCCTTTAAACTGAGTTTACCCCCTAGACTGTCATTGTACAATGTGTACTTTGGCTTGAGGTCATGAGATAGCATCTGATTTCGCTTCCCACTAGCAGCCTTCACAACCATCACAGCTTTGAACCTTGTGAAAATCACAAGCAACTTTCTGTAGGGCTTTGAATGGGGTAAGGAGTCCTTGCTGCGCACCTGATAAAAACAGGGGTCACTGCAGCTGCAAATAAAAGTAACGATGACCACACAGTGCAGGCTGCAGGCGGACTTTCACTCTGGTAGTAAAGCAGTTGCTGACTGAGGAAAGGGAACAAGAACTCAGTAACAAGGAAAGACAACGCTTACATCAAGGAAGAACCACCAGTTCCTATACTGGGAGTCAAACCTGGGCCACCTGGGTGAAAACTGGGAATCCTAACTGCTAGACCATATCAGGAGAGGAGCAATTTGTAGAGGTGCTATAAAAATCAGTGCCATTATCCATAATATTGGATGTATTAAAGGAGCGCTGAGCCTTCCAGGAATCAAACCTAGACATTTCTGACCCGTAGACTGATGCATTATCCATTGCACCACTGTCCAATTCTAAAAGCACTTAAAAGAGATCGTCTCTCATCGTGTTGTCCCTCATAGGATGTGCTGTGCTTCACCAACCATGACAAAAATTATAGTACACAGAAAAAAATTCATGCCTTGACCTGGACTAGACCTGGGGTTACTCTAACAACAAGAGAGAGTATTAACCACTATACAAGGATGAAACGTTTTGGCTGGTGCTGAAGTTCTTGTGAAAGGGTGCTAGAAATTTACATCGTTGATGAAACATGGGAATCACTGGTACACATTCTGCTTGAGATTTGGCTTAATTCACTTTACCACAGGAGAAGGGATGAGGGATACAAACAATTATCAAAGTGCAAGAGGAACACAGAAAGCCCATGCCATGGTCCTGATTCAAGCCGGGGCTGCTGCGGTCACAACGCAAAGTATGAACCACTATGCAGTCATGGTTCCGCATTCTTCTACGTGCCGTGGGTTTTGGGACTTTTCCTAAAATGGCTGACAATCTAGTGAGAACAGATGGGAATGTTTGGGACAGAGTGCAAATATATACTTGAGCTGAGCAGATTCGCATGCACCACCATGACCTTTGACCTCTGAAGCATTGTCTGTGTTGATTTTATTCTCATGAGCAGATTAGAATGCAAACAAAGCAGCGTATACACTTTAAATCTCCTCTAGTTAATCAGACCCACATGGGCTGAGCAGAAAATAACGTAAAGGAGATTTTCCTCTGAACCCTTCGGAGAGTGTGCTTGTTTAAAACACAGTAAATATTTAAGTTTCGCTCACCAGTGCAACAGAAAGAAGATTCCTCCTTCGCGCGTGCACACACACACACACACACACACACACACACACACACACACACACACACACACGCACCTCATGACATGTTAGCTATTTGCTTGCCGCCGCCTATCGTTTCATTAAACAGTGACCCGAGTTCTTAATCCTGAATAAACATGGGGCATGGGTTCTATTTCTGCTGTTCAGACTTAATTAGCTGTTTAATGCGTGGGTGACAGAATTTCATGATAAAATATGTTTAATTCTGGAGACAATTAACACAATGATGCATCAAGGAAATATGAGATTTTCATTAAAGCAGTAATGTTATTAAGTGTATTCTAGCAGTGTAGAGAGAGAGAAACACTCACACACACTGTTCTGCATGGAAAGTCATTTTATGATGACAAAATCCTAAAGATATAGTCATTAAGAGAACAGTGGGCCACAGTTATTATCTCCCTTCGGAATGTAAGGGCTCAGGCATGTGAAGTCGGATTCAGGGTTGTGTAATTAGGATAAAAAAGCTAACCGTGGGGCAACACGGTGGCATAGAGGTTAGCACGTCCGCCTCACAATAGGAAAGCCCTGGGTTTGCGTCCTGGGCTCGGCAAGGGTGTTTCTGAGTGAAATGTGCATGTTCAACCTCTGCTTGTGTGAGTTTCCTCCAGGTACTCTGGTTTCCTCCCACAGTCCAAAGACATGCACATTAGGAAAATTGCCCCTAGGTGTGTAAGCGTAAATGGTTGTGTGTGTGTGTGTGTGTGTGTGTGTGTTGGCCCTGCGATGGTTTGGTGAGCTGTTCAGGGTGCAACACACCTTCGCCCAGAGTCGGCGAGATAGGCTCCAGCCTCCCCATGGCCCTAGTAGGATTAAGAAGATCAGCAAATAAATTAATTATTAAAATGTATTATTTATTTATTTATTTCACACAGGACCTCAGAAGCAAATGCTGTAATAAGTAATAAAAGTCTGCCCCATTCTTTTCCAAAACACCACCAACAAAAAATGCCCATATAATCAGCTCAAACCGCATGCAGCACTAAAGTAACGCCAAGCATGTGGTTGGAAATGTACCACGACTTACTGTAAATGTGCAGCTAATGCTATGTGGGCAGCCTTCACACAACTGGAATGACTTGCATAATTAGAAGAATTTTGAGATGATTCTGATCTCTAGGTGCTGAATCTCTAAAGTTTAAGTTGGTTTTGTCATAAAGACGTGAAGTCCTGCATGAAAATGGTGTCTAAACTGTCGGGGAACTGAACTGTGAACATTTTGGACAAATATGTCAAGCAAAATATGATAAAACATGATATAGTGGCTTAGAAAATGCACAAAGGTCAACATTTAGAGTGAACATCATGAATATATAAATACAAAATCCACTTACTACTGAATAAATTGGTAGAGCTAATTTTCTGTTAATAGCTGCATAAGGGATGGGTTGATTCTGCTTCCGCTTACGAAAAAAAGAATCACTGTAGTACAAGCCACTGGTGAGAGAGTCAGAGGTTCCCATATCCCTCCTACTTCCATGTCATTACTGGCTATGCTCAATTGGTGATATCCCATCCTGGGTGAGAGGCTCCAGCAGAGTAAAGCACTTAATAAAGCTGAATGAATGAATCATGCCAGTTGAACTGGTCCTCATACGAATGGGTAAAAACTGAGGGCATACAATTCGATAAGATGTGAATAAGCATGTGGTGTAGTTCCCATGTTTGACCACTAGGTGCAAAAATAACTGTATGGAACAAAATGTTTCATTATATAATTAACAGGATTTATTATCACTGTCAAGGACCACAGGATTGTAAAAGTGTAAATGGGGAAAGTGTAAAAGACGAGGAAGGACAGAGAACTGCGCCTGATCACTGATGTTTATTAAAGACGTAGCCTATATTGTTTCTAATAAAACAACTCAACTTCTGTGACTGACTTTTACTTTCTCCGCGTCCTGATCCTCACCTTCATTATGTGTTCATTGAAGATTTTTTTGGTCCTAGCTCTACAGGATTTCAATGCCATATGCTAATGATGCACCATACTTTATCTCGCCATTGCCTTCGTGAAGACTTTCATGAAGGTTGTTGCTTTTCGACAGCGACAGCCACCTCCTGTCAAATTAGGCATTTCCAATTAGCACCTTCACATAAGTAAGAGGCAGGAGCAGAGCCACTGATCAGAGCCATATGTAGATATGAATATTCATGATTCTTACTGTGAGTTTTTTCAGCTCAGTGATCTGATTCCAGTGTCCTCATTATGCTGATCCACTGTACAAAGGGAGACAAAGTTAAACGGGAGAGAAAGGGGACGCCGTGACTCAGCTTTGGCCAAAAGTTAAATGATCTTAAAGTTAGGTGATAAAGAACATCATCGTGTGTGTACATTTAAAACTGCAGACATTTAACTTATATTTAACTTATATAATTTATAACATTTTACATCTTTGCAAAGTGATCTCAATCTACGTCTACATGTAAGGGGTGTTTCTACTGATTAGACATGAAACATGATTAAAAATATTAAACATTAGTATTTTATTCCATCATTTTCTGTGCTGCATTAACCTTTATTAGGGCTGTGGGAAGCCTGGAGCCCTTGGAACCCCATCCGGGTCTATACAAAGGTTGCCAAACAGCTTGCCAGTCCATTGCAATGCCCACACCCACCCACACACACACACACACACACACACACACACACACACACACACACACACACAACCATTCACGCTCACACCAAGGGGCAATTAAGAATATCTAATTTGCCTAAAGTGCATGTCTTTGGATTGTGGGAGGAAACCAGAGTACCCAGAGGAAACCGATGCAAGCAGGGGGAGAACATGCAAACTCCACACAAGCACAGTGCTTGAATCCAGGACTGCAGAAGTCTTTATAAAAGAAATGACTAAAGTTTTTACAGATTGCCTGAGGTTATACTTGCCTGCTCTCACTTACTCATTCATTTGCCAAACTGTTTAGTCCTATCAGGGTCGCGTGGAGCCTGGCACCCATCTCAGCTGACTTTGGGCAAGTACGGGGTGCACCCTGAACAGCTCACCAGACCATTGCAAGGCCAACACACAACCATTCACACTCACATTCGCACATAGGGGCAATTTAGAACAGCCAGTTAGCCTACTGTGCATGTCTTTAGACTGTGGGAGGAAAACCATGTAAGCATGGGGAGAACATACAAACTCCACACAGCAACGCCCTCGCCGATCCCAGGACTCGAACCCAGGATCTTCTTGCTGTGAGGCAGATGTGCGAACCACTACATCACAGTGCCGACTTACCTATGTAATATCTATCAATAGTAATTTAACTATTAACAGTTAAATTACTATTGATAGATAGATCACTTCTAACCTTCTTTAGAGGCTTTATAGTTGTCACATCGTCACGACTTCTGACCTTGATTTTGTTTTTCACTGTCCCTCCTGCACTTACCTGCTCTCAAGTTAAGTAAAAAAGCTCTTGGTATCCCCCAGGGTTTTATTAGCTGTCCTATCTGCTTGTCCTCTATTTAGCCAGCTTAATTCATTTTCAGTTGTTCTTTCACAGAACTAATATTCTGTGTAGCAGTTCATAAAGATGCGAGTGGTAGCATTATGCCATGTGCCTGCTCTTGCCTATCCTTGGTTGGTAATGGTCATGTTAAAGAGAGGCATTTGGCTATGATTAACTGGAGGGAAAAATTCCCTATAAAAATAGTTTCTTTTGTTGTGACCTGTTGACTAAATTACAGCTCGATGATCTAGATGTTTTTAGTTTTGGTGACAGACCTGTAATGCTGCAGTTTTGTAGTTAGTGAAACGATTTATGTTCACACACAGCTTGTTGGTTCAATAATATATTCTGTATTATATTAGCTCTTTTTTTTAAGTATTCAACAACATATTAGCCAGTTAAAAGAAAATAAAGTGAACACTACCCGATGCACTCCAGCCAGGATGCATAACAGTGGGTAAGAGTGCATAGTGTTTTGGGAACAAGTCACTTTAGGAGAATGTTCAGAGCTCTGAGGCAGCAGTGCTACCTGCTGTACCACCACACTAGTGATGGGCGATTTGCGAACGAATCATTCAAAAGAATCGATTCATTTAACTGAACGAGTTGAATAGATTCGCAAATGCAACTGAATCGATTCACCAGCGCTTTGCTAATACAACTGTGTATTATCATATAAAGTAGACGAATCACTCATTAAGTCTCAAAGTCGGTGGAGGCTGAAGTGATGTGTGCAGGCGGTCTCTACGGCTATATCTCTGATCATATCGCGTAGTGAACCGCTGAATCATTGAGTGACCAAGTCGGGCCGGGATACTGAGTCATCCGCAAACTGATAACTCGCTGGGTCATTCGCGAACCGATAACTCACTGAGTCATTTGCGAACCGATAACTCGCTGAGTCGATTGTGAACCGATAACTCGCTGAGTCATTCGTGAACCGATAACTCGCTGAATCATTCACGAACCGATAACTCGCTGAGTCGTTTGCTAACTGATAACTCGCCAAGTTGTTCGCAAACCGACAACTCGCTGAGTCATTCGTGAACTGAAAACTCGCTGAGTCATTCGCGAACCGATAACTCGCTGAGTCATTCGCGAACCGATAACTCGCTGAGTTGTTTGCGAACTGATAATTTGCTGAGTTAACTCGGTGTGTCGGTCACAAACCAATGCTTTGCTGAGTCGTTCGCGAACCACTGAGTCATTCATTAAACCGCTAACTCATTGAACGTGAGACTAGATACCCCTACCTTAAGAATAAAGAAGCCATAGTGGATCATGAACAAACAACAAGGCGAATGTAGTGATCTGCAGTCAACAATTTTTGTAAAATTTAAAATTTTTAAGTTTAATTGCAAGAAAACACACTAATAAAATAAAATTAAACACACAGACCACTAAGTTGTTTTAAGCAGCATTAAGTAAAGAACACTTTATAATTAGTATGATACCTCTTATATGTCTTGCAAAGCAATGATGTGGGTTTGAAGCTGGCAGTGTTATTTTATTTATTTATTTATTTATATATATTTTTAGTGATTTAAATGAATCGATATGAATCGATTCGCTACTGTCGAATGAGCGGAAAGAATCGAGTTAGTTAAAAGAATCGGACTTCCCATCACTACGCCACACACAACAAGAGAAGATATTTTATTAGCTCCTGCCCACAAAGTGGCACAGGAGCTATAGGAATAGGTTCCATCCGTCGGTCCGTCCCTCTGTCTGTCTGTTCGGCACACTTTAGTTTCCAAACATTTACTTGCCGCGCGCTAAAGCTGGGGCTTTTAATCTTGCTTTGGTTGTTCTATATTGGCATATTATGAAATGGTCCTTTCAGCGGGAGCGTCTGGGCCCCGGTGGTCTATTTTTGTTTTATGGGCCATTGCTCCAATGGTTCATGTCGCAGTTTTCTCTGCTATTTCTGTCCAAGATTTATTTTATTGTACTAAAGACTGAATGATGACACACACCTGCACCAAGAAAATAAACTTACTTTAAAGTGAGCTCTGCGGAACACCATCGTCATGGAATATGGCTTGGATGATTGTCCTGTGACCATTCTGTGTCGGCACGTTGCTGTATATTGAACTGTGTCTTGGATATCTCTGCCTGACCCTAATTAAAAACGTGAGCTTTGTCTGCACATTGCATCCTTTCTGCTCTTTGCTTCTTCATAGTGTGACAATAATAATTATATATACCTACACATATACAGTATATAAAATACATATACATAAAATGAGCTGTGATAAAAGGTTATTATTATGAGATTAAGCCTACTACTTAACTGTTGACGCGAGTATCATTACTGCATGCCTCGCCATGTTCTGTAATCCTGAGACTCATCAATTATGCTCTTAGCTCTAGACTTTTCCAAACAGACATTCAGTATAAAACAGCCTCTAATGCTTAAGCCATTGTACAGATGAAGAAAGCTGTTACACTAAGCCCGCTCAGGAGGAACAACAAGTCTTGAGCTGTAGAATGAATCTGCCGACATCTCACTTTTACTTTTACTGAAAAACAGCTAAGATCTTTATCCACAGACTACACACAAGCTCAGGGAAATCAGAGACACCTTCAAAATAACTGCACTGACAGGAAAGTGTTTCAAGCTGCTATAAGGAAAAACTCCATTAACAAAAACTTTAGTGTTAGAGAAGTGTGCATAAAGTCATAACACAATGGAAGAATTCATAAGATTTCCCATCAGCCATAACATTAGCAACACTTGATGGGTGTGTATGTAGACGGCCCCTACACAGCGAGCTGTGACTCCTTCCTATCAGATCCAACATTATCAGATTCTGTAGTTTGTGCTACAGTCGCTCTTCTGTGGGATCAGACCAGACGTACTCATGTTATCTAATCTTTCCGCACACATCTTTGAGACTTGTGCACACATGATACTCTTCCCATTCACTGGTTCTCCTTTCTTGGACCACCTTTGGTAGGTACTTATCCTTGTACACAAGGACACACCCCACAACACCTGCTGATCTGGACATGAACAGATCCAGTCATTTATCATCAGAGTGTGGCCCTTGTTAAAATCACTCAGATGCTCGCACTCGCTCATTTCAACTTCTAGAATTCAACGATATCCACCAAGCCTGAGGTGAATAATTGTTTTAGTATATATTACTTTGGAAACTATGAAAAGCAAACTAAAACAGTGATGGTGCATGCTCCATTACACCTTCTTTTGAAAAACGCCAAGGCCATACTGCATAGCTTTCTCTAAAATATTTGGAATAACATTTTATTGAATTACTGGTATTTTAGAATCGGTGACTGTCACAAATTATGAATCATTTGTCCTCCGTTTTGATTCAGGTTTCTAACCCGAGCTTGTAAGGTGGATAAATAAAAATTATTCACCCAAGGTGAGGAGAATAATCCCTGAGGCGAAACATCTGGGAATATTCACTTCGGTGTCATCCAGCAAGCCTGAGGTGAATCAAGCTTAATCATGCTTCTTACACGTGAACTCTGAGCGCACAGGCAAGTTTAGCTGTGCAGTTTTAGTATATACTATGAAGAAACACAGAGAAAAAAAAACTGAAATGAGGTTTTATTCTTAATAATTTAATATTTTATTCATGACAGAGGCAGGTCAGGTGCGTTCTACATGCTCTCTGTCTGTGAATACACCACACTCCTCTGCACCCTGTTACAACAACTGAAACTCCAAGGTTCATTTCAATCTGAATAAACATCACTTCCTGTCTCATCCATCTTGTCAAGATGACGGCTTCATTCATAATCATGTATCTCACATCTTCCAAATATAACAAGCTGCTAAATTTTCTGATCCACTGAGTGAGTTTATTTTGTATTATTGATTGTTTTTAAATGATAATATAATAGATATTAATATTAATAGTACTCTTTTAATGTAACACAGTCTTCTCCTTGTTTGGCATGAACATGTGTGCAATTTATTTCTGTTTTCCTGATATTTAAAAGATTCGCTGGAGTCCTTATTATTGAAGGTGTATGTTTTATTTTTAATACCCTCATGAAAAAAAAAAAAACTAAAATAATGAGTTTAAAAGAGGAAAGAAAGTTATAAACCATACTAAAAAAAAATCCTCCTGAGGGTGTGTATTCATTTTCATTCTTATTAATTCAGTTCTTTGGCTGTTTGCTGCTTTTTTTTTAAATTGCAAGTTTAATATAGGTTTGTTTTTCAGTGCCGGTTTAATTGGGCAACATTTACGACTGGACATTAACATATTTATTTTGGCCTTTGTGGAGATTATAGATAGTACAAAGTCAGGTTCATGCATGCAATTAAAATGTTTCGCTTCAGCAGTGCTTCAGCCAAATAAACAATATTTGGCAGGTGGAATGTTGAAGATGAGGAATAATTAGAGCCGGAAGTGCCTGAGTATGGGTTTCGATAATGAAATCCCCAATGCTCACATACAGATATATGGGGGAAGGGGGGGGGGGGGGGGGGGGGGGGGGGGGGGGGGGGGGGGGGGGGGGGGGGGGGGGGGGGGGGGGGGGG
>JBCNYH010000003.1:1347701-1360229 GCA_039654325.1 Tandanus tandanus
TCTCCGAGCCATAGTTTATTGGGTCAATAAACGTGGTTAAAGTTTATCCTTCTTGTCTCCGGGTAGTTATCATAACAATTAGGTGGTTTTTACTTACCTTTTTGAAGTTGTAGTCTGCTAAAATGCATTTAATAGTTTGCATTAGCCTGTATGAAATGACTGCTTTTTCATTCTTGCAAGTGCATGAATTCGCAAGAATAGAATGTGGACGCATCAGTTCCAAGAAGGCAAGATAGTGGTAATAATAACAGTATAAAGATATTAAACTAACAAATCAGATATAACTGTAAATATACTACATTATATTTACACGTCACACAGGTGTCTGCTCCTGTACTGTACATGAACTAATGGTAAATGGCAGAGGTCAGTGCATTTAACAGTGCAAAACTTCAGTATGTGCAGTTTTTTTTAAAGCCAGTCATGTGTCACATTTTTGTAGAACAGCGGCATCCCATTGTGTGCAGATTTATTACTTCTTTTTTCTTTACAGTGAAGGTTGTTATAACAATAGTGTGCTTCGATGTGTAAAGACATATACGATGTATGCAAGCTTTTATTGTTTGGGTTTAATTCGATTCTATCCATCAAAGAAAGATTTTCAAGATCTTGAAGGCCTACAACAAAAAGGTAATCACGGACTTGGAATTCATCAATGATATCACACTGCTTTCTAACAGCATGGGACAGGCACAGAGGCTACTAGCTAGCATTGAGTGTGAGTTCTTAAACAGCAAAAAGACCAAAGCGATGTCTTGCAATGTGATGCCTACAGAACGTCTCAGTACAAGTGACAGGAAAATTCTTGAAGTAGTAGAGGACTTTAAGTATCCAGGGTCGTGGATTAATTCCAATGAGCAGAACATAAAAGTCTGCAAGGCACTGGCCCAAAAAGCTCTCAACAACACGAACAAAGTCTGGCAGTCAACTGTCTCTCATGAGCTGAAGCACAGGGTTTTCATTGCCACAGTTGAACCTGTCTTATTGTAGAATGCGAATGCTGGTCACTTACCTCTGCCTTAGAAAGATCTCTAGAGGGCTCCTACAATTGAATGCTTCGTGCAGCCCTTAATATCAATTGGTAAAGCCATATCACAAACGAATTGCTGTATGATACCCACCCAAAAGTCACTTACAAGGTTGCTTGTTGTAGACTCAGGCTCACCAGCCACTGCTTCAGGCATAAGGCTTGATGGCTGGTGAGGTCGTACTCTGGGAAACCCTTCACTGGCACAGAAACCAGGGCCATCCTCAAGGAATCTGTAGTGACTCCCTCATGAAGGACGTGGGCTCTGCCAGCACTGAATGGAACTCCAGGCGTGCAACTTGGCTTAGGCCACCATGATGATGATGATGACGGTTTAATTCCCCTTTAATGAATGTTATGTAAAAAAAAAAAAAGGGTTTTTGTTTAAAATGCACATTTCTTTTTGTCTCACACATCCTTTAACAGATTTTAATTTATCTAACAGGTCAGGTAATCATGGCACATTTGGTTTATCTTTGTCTCAAGGCTATATCCTCTGCAGTAATAATAATAATACAACACAATCCTGAAGAGTAAGAACTCATAACCTTCTCAGCTTAATACATCATAGTACACCTTTAGGTTAGAACACAAATCAAAGTGCAAATGCTGTGTAAAATCTCTGTGAAATATCGGTGTCTTCCATGTTTATAATACCCATAATTCCTCTTTTAGACCTTGGCAATCCAAGTCACATGCTTTGTTTTTCATTTGAGCTGTTTCAGATAGTTTTGCAGAACACATTTGTGGCACTAACAGCCCATGATTGGATCAAATCCAGAACACAGAACTTTGCCAAAACCACAGCAATGTAGCGTGCTATTACATGCATAAATAAACACATTTAACCAATGAAAGGCTCAGAGTGTACAGAGCTCACAGAGTCCAGGCAACAATCTGCCCTGTTCTGGGAAAGTCAGGGACTGCGGTCGAACTTTTCCATGGTAATGAAAAGCAATTATGTACAGTCAATTTCTTTTTGGGTTTAGCTTTAAATGTTGGTATTCTTCTTCTTCTTCTTCTTATTATTATTATTATTGTTGTTGTTGTTGTTATTACTAATAATATCATCATTAGACCGTGAGGTTTTACCCCATGAAAAAAAAGCCTACGATGATTTGACATATTTAGCACCCATTCCTACCTCTGATTTGTTTTTGCACTTTTCAGTCAATATGAACATGATCTTCGAGACACCGATCAGCCATAACATTAACACCACCTGAATGGTATGCATGTAGACAGCCTTACACACAGTGAGTGATCTGATTCCTTTCTATCAGATCCAGCATTAACAGTAGTAGTTTTTGCTACAGTAGCTCTTCTGTGGGATCAGACCAGATGTACTTACATTCGCTAGTCTTCCCAAATGCATCAATGAGACTTGTGCAACCATGAAACTTTTTCAGTTCACTGGTTCTCCTTCCTTGGTCCGCCTTTGGTAGGTATGAACCACTGCATACCAGGATAAACCCCAGAAGACCTGCTGTTTTGTAAATGAACAGATCCAGATGTTTAACATCACAGTGTGGGAGTTACAGTCAATAAGATTTATGATCTTCTTACAGTGGCACCTGTCATGCAGTGGGACAGGAAGTGAAGAGTCAGTTGTGGAAGTTGATGTGTTGGAAGCAGGAAAAATGAGTGAGTGTGAGAATCTGAGTGACTTTCACATTGTGATGTGGAGAGGACAGTGATTTTGCAGACATTCGGATGTCTCGTGTTATTTTTGTTTATTATTTTTATGAACACATTCTGCTTTAGGTGTGACCAATCCACCTCTTCCTACTGACTTCACTTAGTGTGATGATAGCTCTACAATAATTGCCATGAACTTCTGACAGAACAAACTCTTGCGTAACCACGTGTCAGGTAATAAAAGACCAGTCTTTCACCTCGATGCAAAGCTCAGTAGAGGAGAAACTAACTAAACCCATGTGCATAGAAAACAATTATTCCCAAACATAACTTCACCCACTTCTTTTCCAGGTTAATCTTTGCAGGCTTTTACCAGGTAACATTTCTAACTAGCATACAGAAAACATTCATCTCCACCCCAGAGCCTGAACAAGGCCTCACTTACAACACTTTTCACAACCCATTCCGTAATGCTGATAATAATTTCACACCTTCGAAAGAAAAGCAATACATGATTGAGTTGACAAGCTAAAAGTGGTAATCAGACTTCAGAACGTCTTCAGACACATCCTCCTGAGAAAAGAGACATCCTCAGTCTATAATTTAATTTCCTGATTAACATTAAGTGAGGAGTGATTAGATCTTAACCTGTTATTCTGTTCTTGTGTGTGTGTGTGTGTGTGTGTGTGTGTGCGTGCGTGCGTGCGTGCGTGCGTGTGTGTGTGTGTGTGTGTGTGCGTGTGCGTGTGTGGTGTATTTTGTAATCATGTCCAGATTAAAGAATGTGATTAATATTTAGAGCTAATCTTCTTGCAGTATTTGGACAGCAGGGAGATGACTTACTGCAGGGTGTAGGAGGTTTTACACACAAGCTGACTTTGGCAGTCAAACCTTTAACACTTGCCAACTGCAAGAGTGACAACAACGATAAACTGTGAGTTATTTGGACATCCATGTTCTCGGGTTTCTGTTTGTCTGTGTGTGAAGGGTTTGAATCAGAAATGTCAAACACACCCACTTTTATTATCCCGAGTCATGGATCCAATTATGAGCTTCACTTTCATCTCAAAACGAAGAGCTAGCAGAAAACAGTAAGCAAGAATCAGCAAAGGATCAGCAAAAAAAACACTAAAAGGAAGGGGCATAGCCTCTGTCTATGTTAGTTTCAGTAAAAGAGGTGTGACCTCTGTTAGACCCATTGAATAATATGTTAAGTTTTTGTAGAAATGTAGCAGGGGTAAACCTGTTTTTGTATCCACCCAAACCAGGAAGTAACACAATATAGTAATTTTTTGGCTTCCTGTGTACAAATGTTGACATCTGGCATTAAAACTTGTCTAAACGAAAAAAGAATAATGTTGTCTGAAGCAGCTGAATACTAATTTAATCATTTCTTGGGGACCTCCTGAGTGGAGCTCCATAGGTAGCCCCATCACTACCTACGACAGGGAAACTCTGTTAAGCATCAAACTTCAGCTCACTCACCAGTTTTTAGAAGGTTTCTCAGTTGATCCATCATGGCCGTTCGAGATACTCTGCGATGCCGGCAGCAGCAGCAGCAGCCGCAGTGGTGAGCTTCACCGGCGGCAAACAAAGAAACATTGCGGGAAACGCGCTGGACCACGGCTCAGACTGAGGGAGCGACCACACCAACCTCCATTGCCCAGTATTTTACTGACCAATGTTCAGTCACTGGAGAACAAACTGGATGACCTCACAGCCAGAGTAAAGTTCAAACGTAACATCAGGAACTGCAACCTCCTGTGTTTCTCCCAAACATGGCTCACACCTGCGGTCCCGAACCTCACTGTGAGGCCGTCGGAGTCTTTCTCCATGTTCTGAGCAGACAGAACTGCTGAGAGTGGGGAAATCCAAAGGCGACGGGGTCTGCTTCATGACCAACAACAGATGGTGCGACCCGAGAAACGTTACAACTCTCTCCTGCTCCTGCTCTCCTCACCTGGAATATTTACATTTACATTTAGAGCATTTCGCAGAGCCTCTTATTCAGAGCGACTTTCAGAAGTGCTTTAAAGTCACTATCAGTGAATATATTCTTATACTGGTTCATCTGGACACAGACTAAGTATACCATCAGTCAAACTCAGTGGGTAGGTGTTGTGCGTGCGGGTTTTTTTTTTTAAAGCATGTGTGTGCATGTGGAGCACCTCACCATTATGTGCCAGCCATTCTACCTGTGTGAGCTCACGGCGGTCATCGCCACGGCCGTCTTCATCCCACCCCAGGCGGACACAGGCACAGCTCTGGCTTCACTACATCAGCTCAGGCAGGTCATGCCCAACCTTTACCAACACATGACCTGCCCAACAAGAGGGAACAGCACGCTGGATCACTGCTACACTCAGTTCAAGCAGGGGTACAAGGCAGTGCTGCAGCTGGGTTTGGGGAAGAGTGACCACGAGGCCATCTTTCTTTTGGCACAGCTCAGCCGATGTCACTGAGTTAGCGGATGTAGCCATTAGCTTCATTAGCACAATGGCAGACCAGATCATTCCCTCCATTACCATCAGGACCTTCCCCAACCAGAAACCGTGGGTCGACCGTTCTGTCCGGGAGGCGGTGAATGCCCGAACAGCAGCCTACAGAGAGGGACTGAGGAGTGGCGACAAAAATGAGTCAATAAAAGGAGATATCCTACACTGTGCGGCACACCGTGAGGTAGGCCAAGCATCGGTACCGGGAGCGGGCAGAGTCTCACTTTCATTTGGAGACTCCCACCACTAATAGCATGGTCTGCGCACCATCACGGACTACAGGGGCAAAAACACCACCCCTCTGAGAGCTGACCCTGCGCTTGCTGACCAGCTAAACTCCTTCTACACCTGGTTCGAGGCCAGTGCCGCCAATGTTAGCATTACTGCTAGCAACAGTCTGCTAACGGGGGGTGACGACATCAGCGGAGCAGCAGCGGTGACTGTGTCAGTGCGGGAGGTATGGAGGGCTCTGAGGCGTGTGAGCACCAGGAAATCTGCCAGTCCTAATGGCATCTCGGGGTGCGTCCTGAGGAGCTGCGCGGATTAGCTGACTGCTGTCTTCACGAACATCTTCAATGAGTCTCTGGCTTACTCCATTGTGCCTGTGTGCCTCAAGAGATCCACCATTGTCCTGGTGCCAAAGCACAACAAGCCCTCCAGCGTGAATGACTACAGCCCTGTGGCTCTGATATCTGTGGTCATGAAGGTGTTCGAGAGGCTTGAACTCCATCTACTCCTCCATCTCCATCGACCCTTTGCAGTTCGCCTACCGTCCAAACAGATCGACGGAGGATGCCATCTCCCACATCCTACACACCACCCTCACACATGTGGACAGTACGTATGGCAACTACGTGAGACTACTGTTCATCGATTACAGTTCAGCTTTCAAAACTGTGATCCCACTCAGATGGTTCACCAAGCTAAAGGACTGAGGACTGAACACCCAGCTGTGTAGATGGGTGCTGGACTTTCTCATGGACAGGCCTCAAGTGGTTAGGTTGGTCCGTTGGGTGTCCAGCACCATCACCCTCAGCACTGGAGTCCCTCAAGTATGTGTGTTGAGCCCCCTGCTGTACACTCTGTACACCTACAACTGTGTGTCCACTCATAGCTTCTACTCCATCATCAAGTTTACTGACAACAAAGTAGTGATGAGATGGCCTACAGGAAAGAGGTGGAAAACCTGGAAAGATGGTGCCAGGATAACCACCTCCAGCTGAACATCAGCAAAACCAAGGAGGTGGTGGACATCAGCAGAAAGCAGCAGCGGTCCTACTCCCCTCTCTCCATCGGTGGTGCTCCAGTGGAGAAGGTGAACAGCATAAAGTACCTCAGGGCTCATTTCACTGACAGTCTTACCTGGTCCATCCATATCCACGCTCAGGTCATGAAGGCAAGACAGCGGCTGTACCACCTGAGGCAGCTGAGGAGGTTCAGGATCTTTTCCTCAATACTTTCTATACGGCTGCATCACAGCATGGTTTGGCAATTGCATCGTACAAGACCGAAAAGCCCTGCAGAGAGTGATCAAGGCAGCCGAGCATTGCATTGGATCTGATCTGCCCTCGCTGCAGGACATCTACACCAGGCACTGCCGGAGCAGAGCCACCAAGATCATCAGGGACATTTCCCACCCCAGTAACTGTCTGTTTCAGCTGCTGAACTCCGCAGTCTTACAACAAGGACTGAGAGACTGACAGTAAGCTGTTTGTTACTTATTTATTGTTTACTGGTTAGATTACATTGTTTGTATATTTTTTAATATATATTTTTTGAATACTTATATATTTTTCGTATATTTTTGTTTACTCTAGCTTTATTTTCTTCCTACTTTTTGTAAAATATATGCACAGTTTATGCACAGGGATTCAGAATAACATTTCACTGCAGGTTGTACGTGTAGAACTGTGCATGTGACAAATAAAATTCTTGAATCTTCAATCATAGGCATGTTATATGACTTGGATGTCCCATGTCCAGACGTACCCTTTCAGTGACATGATGCTGATTGGCTGTTATGTTTAGCACATGCAATAACAAAAGCAAATTCAAACCTGAAGATGGAAGGGCCACAGTAAATACAGAGGATCCTCACAACGTTTCCTGTACATCATTATCACAAAAACACACAGAGTTCCTTCAGATGACTCAAAGAACTGAGCAGAATGGTTTTTATTTTGGATCTCAGACTGCAGAGGTGCATGCTGGGAGTATAGACATTTGAGAACTGATGGTGTTCTGATTGGCTCTCTGTGTGATAATGTATTAAGTGCTTTGTGTTCATCATCCCCCCACACACACACACACACACACACAAGCACACAGGATGGAAGGTTCACCTTCCAGCACGAAAATGACCCTAAACATACAGACAGAGCTACAATATAAGGGTTTAGATCAAAACATATTCATGTGTTAGAATGTCCCAGTCAAAGTCCAGACCAATTCAATTAAATCCAATTGAGAATCCATGGCAAGACTTGAAAATTGCTGTTCACAGAATCTCTCCATCCAATCTTACTGAGAGTGAGATATTTTGAAAAGAATGGCCAAATATTTCAGTCTCTAGATGTGCAAAGCTGGTAGAGACAAACCCCAAAAACTGCCACACTTTTCCAGTTTTTATTTGCAAAAAATTTAAAACCATGTATAATTTTTCTTCCACTTCACAATGATGCTCCACTTTTTGTTGGTGTATCACATAAAATCCGAATAAAATACATTTAAATCTGTGGTTGTAACGTGAAAAAATGTGGGAAGGTTCAAGGGATATCAATATTTCTGCAAGCCACTGTAGATAAGATTATCAGCAAACAGCTAGAGAAAGCTGACAGCAGGATATTAATACACTAACCAAACCAACCGTTGGGAACGAACTGAGAGATTTTTCTTGGTCTTCCTCCTGGGCGTGGTTCTGAGTGATTGAGACCATTTCATCAGATGAGTCTTTAGTTGACACCAAACTCAATTTTCTGGTAATTATCATATCATATAATATCCACAAGATCCATATCATATTATATATCCCTCCATCTGCGATGGCCTGGCGAGCTGTCCAGGGTGTACTTTGCCCTCGTCCAGAGCCAGCTGAGATGGGCGCCAGCCTCCCCGCGACCCTAATTAGGATTAAGCGGTTCAGAAAATGAATGAATGAATGAATATCCCTCCATCATCTCAGCACTTGTTCAAACATTTTTGGGGGTTCTCCCAAACTCAATCACATAGTGAAGGCAGGATACACCCTGAACAGCTCACCAGTCTATTGCAGGGCCATACCTACACTCATACCTAGGGGCTATTTGGAACAGCCACTTTGCATAATGCGCATATCTTTGGTTTGTGGGAGGAAACCAGAGTACCTGGGGGGTAACCCATGCAAACACGGGAAGAACATGTAATCTCCACACAGAAATGTCTGTGGCTGGACTTCTTGGTGTGAGGTGGATGTGCTAACCATGCCACTGTGTTTCCCATTTTCTGAAACCTCCTCACCATTTAAGCCTAGATCTCACATTGCCACATTTACTTCATGGTTGATGATTTTTAGCCTTCTGGGGTCAACCGTAAGTGTTCTGGGTCAGGGAAATGAACCCAGGACCTTCTTGCCCTGGGATGGATGTGCTAACCACTACGCCCTGGAAGAAGACAGGTTAGTAAATGGTGTTGGTAAATTGGGTTGTTTTCGACAAGGAGGCAAAAGCATGTGGTCTTCTGCCACCTGGACTGCATCTGGCAGACTCAGGCTGATGGTGCTGTAGCTCCGCTGCTTTGTTGGCTGAAAGTCAGGTTTCAAACTACTCTAGTGCCATCCATTTCTCCAACTCCCCTGGTGTTTTGAGGTCAGATTTTCTGCAGCAGTGGAGGGCTGATTCACTTCCTAAAATGTCAGGTCCAGTCCCGGTAGGTCCTGTTTAGGTTTGGTTTTCCTCACCTCATGGCCACACACATGCCCAGTTTGCTGATCAGAGAGAAAACATAAATAGAGCACCAGACGTTAAACACAGGTGTGCAGCATCAACCATCACGTGTTTGGCACCGCTGTGGACTCCGTCTAAACAGTATCCCCACATGCTACAGATGGACTTACAATATTTCCCAGTCTGTACAAAGTTTAAGGATAAAATAGATGACAAATCAAAACGGAATGCTGCATTTGTCGCATCCCTCCAACACCACCATACATCTATTTTTTGATCTCGAACCCAGGACCTTCTTACAGTAAGGAAGATGTGCTAACTACGTTGAGCTGTCATGTTTGTTTGAATTTTAATGGAAACTGTAGGGATTGTTTGCTAAGTTCTGGTGCTGCCCTGAAATCTGAATTTTAGATGAGAGCTGCAGAGCTGCTTTCTGAATGAAAATTAATATATTATATGTAAACAAGTGACTGATCATATGTTCAAACTTCCTTAAAAGTTCCCAAAAATTTTTGTACTCACCAGAATTTTAATCTTGCTGATTTGTGTGTGAACAATGAATGGACTTGAGAGTTCAGGGGCATACGGAACCATAACTTAGCTCTAGTGTGTGTGTGTGTGTGTGTGTGTGTGTGTATGTGATTGTAAACTTTAAGAGCAGAAGACTGTTTGCTCTTGTTTATGAACAAAAGGCCCTTTTTTCTTTGGCTCTTTATAGTGCACCATAAATCTGCTGTATAATCGTTCTCTTAAAACATGAACAATAGAAACACTTTTCATAAGGTTGTATAAACCCTTATTGTGCATTAAAGTTCAAATTACCCTTTTATCTGTTTTGGTTTGCCATAGCAACATAGTCAACATGTTTAAAAGGGAAAAGTCTACTTACAGTACTATTAACAGGATTACCTTTACCACTAAGTAGCATTGTTATTGAAGAGTTTCTTATTTAAAAAAAAAAACAACAACAAAAGTTACATCTCCAGTGAATTTCTAATTATTAAGTGGCTAGTCTGAATTTTCTAAAACTGAGATGTCATTTTAGCATACAAAAACATAAGAGAAAATGTTACATCCACACCACATGCTGTATTGGACACAAACTCCTAAGTGTGCTTAAACTACAAACATGGTGGCAGCGAACTCAGATTTCCCTCTGATTATAAATGCCATGGACTACAATACCCACTCACACTCACGTCCATGTTCCACGTCAGCACATCACTGGTGCTTCTCATGCACTCTGCTACATTATTTCAGAACCCTGTTCACACACACACACACACACACACACACACAGTTGTTCAGTTCCTCACCATCTGTCCTTGCTAAGCCTTTAGCTTTATTCTGACTGTTTGTTTGTTACTGACCTGTGTTGTTTACCCTGGCTCTGCCTTTGATATCCTGCCCGTACTTTGTTGCTGCCTTTTGCCTAATGCTGCAAAACAGCGATGAGCAACAGGCACTAACGATGAGCAACAAGAGGTGAATTTTTTTCATGCGATGCAAAGTTGTCGGGCTTAGCCCAACTCAAACTGAGCTGAACTTTAACACAACATGATTCGAGTGACTAAAAACCAGAGCCTAAAGATAGCAGGTGCTGCCAAAAACTGAGTTTTCCTCCTGAAACACTGATAAGATTCCCTTCACAAGGTGATTTTGCTTGTTGTTCATCTACAAAGCGATCCCGTATCTTTTGTCGTTTCCTGTGTGAAAGCTGCTTAACGTGTTACTGGGTGAAGACGGGGTGCACTTTGAACAGCTTGCCAGACCATTGCGGTGACAACAATCGCACAAAAGCCAATCAGTCTTATACGTATATTTTTGGACTGTGGGAAGAAACCGGAGTACCCAAAGAAAACCCATGCAGCATGGGGTGAACATGCAAACTTCATACAGAAACACCTGAGGCCCAGGACCTTCTTGCTAACCATTATGCCACCATGCCACTCAGCATTCATCTTAACCCCCATATTTTATCATTGATCTCACTAGACCTTTCATTGTCAAAGTCAACCCTTCTGAAACAGGGCCTCTCGTTTACTCTTTCAATGTTTCAGGGAGAAGCTGAAGCTGCACCCAGTACTGTACTTCTCAAAAAAGCTCACTCCTGCTGTATGTGACTATGTTATGGGGAACTAGGAATTATGAGCTGTCAACTGAAGGTACTGGCTTGAAGGGCCTACACATTTTTCACTGTGTTATAAAACATGAGTATCTCTGTACTGCTCAAAGGCTCAATCCCCACCAAGCATGATGGTCCCTATTGTTCATCACAGGGGCTCACATGTCACCATACACCCAGATACAGTCACAATCCACAAAAACTTTAGTGGCCAAACATGCAAACAGGCATCCACAAATTTGTGCTGCCTTGCTCTTCCTGTGCACAGTACAGAGTCCCCAAAACATACCCAGTTAGAAAACACCTGCACGCGCCACAGCACAGCACCTGAACTACATTTGCATCCTTGTTTGTTGTTATGTCTCGGTTTTGATAAAAACAGTGGCAGTGGCTTTCACTCACATGTAAAGGGGCAATAGTTGTTGTTTTACTTTCTTACCAGTGCAAAGTTAAAGTTAATAGAACATGATCAAATAATTGCTTAAGCCATGGTCTGCAGCTAAGAAAACCTTTTTTGTTATGTAAAAGCCAGCTAAGGAAATGCTTTCAATGTTTCACATTCATAGAGACATGTGTAGTGCTAATTAATGATTCTAATTAGCTCTCACTAGTGGGTATATATTGGATATTTTAATTTATTTAGTCTTCCTATCAAATATAACAAGATAACCAAAACAATGAAGTAGGGTAATATCATGACAGTCCTTGTAAAAGTATTATTGGAGTGGGGACAAAAGAACCCCTAAACTGCTCAGTTCTGCAACTAGACCATTGTTGACCACTTCTGAGATGAGACGGCTGCTGCTGCTTCTTGTCTGCTTAGCCAGGGGGCTACGGAGAGGGTGTCTTCTACTATCCATTCTAGCTTTCAGTTTATTCAATGTACTCCGTTCCACCACAGTTTTTAATGAATCCAGCTTCATGCCAAACACTGAGCTGTTTTTTTTTTTTCATTAGGTTGTCTGGTCACTTGATGTTTTTGTCCATCAGGCTGCCTCCCCAACAGATTGCCGCATTAAATAGGGCACTGACCACGGCAGTGTGAGAGAACACTTGCAGCATTTTGCCACACACATCAAAGGATCTCAACCTCTGCAGCAAGTAGAGGTGACTCTGCCTAGCTTATCATCCATCAGGCTCCCCAGGTATTTGTACTTGTAGGTGTCCTGCCCCTTTATGGAAACTATTAGATGGAGTGGCTTAGAAAAAAAGATAAGTTGCTCTGGATAAGGGTGTCTACTAAATATCATCGTTCATTTTCTGAACCGCTTAATCCTAATTAGGGTCGCGGGGAGGCTGGCGCCCATCTCAGCCGACTCTGGG
>JBCNYH010000003.1:1378147-1390327 GCA_039654325.1 Tandanus tandanus
GGCCTTGAGGCAATCAGATGTAAAACAAAATATTTATGAGTGTTTTAAGTTGTAAATCGGTCAGATTTGACCCGAACTAATTGTCTCATTCTTGTGTTGTCTTTTTCTTTTTGTACTGTTTTTGCACTGTTTGCACATAGTTGCACACTTTGCACCTTATGTGGCTAGGACAAAAACTTTTAACACTCTTAAATGTCCAATGTCTTGTTTATAAACAAACAAACAAATTATTATTATTATTATTATTATTATTATTATTATTATTATTATTATTAATAATAATAATAATAAATGATAATAATTTTATGATTTTTCTTCCTCTTCTTTTTCTTCTTATTGTACGTAATAGTCATTGGGAGTATATTTTATTACAAAAAGTAACATTAAAAAAGAAGAAAATGGTTTCATTGTCACTAACACAATCGTCAAGTTAAAAACAAGCAGACATATTAACAATATAAGAATAAGAGGGATTGTTTAAATAGTTTAGCTCTTACGGAGTCGTTGGTGGTGGTAATGGTGTGGTTATTTTTGTTGATTGTGGTGGTAATGGTGTGGTTGTTGTTGGTGGTCATGGTAATGGTTGTGGTTGTTGTTAGTGGTGGTGGTAATGGTGTGGTTGTTGTTAGTGGTAGTAATGGTGTGGTTGTGGCTGTTGGTGGTTTTGGTAATGGTGTGGTTGTTGTTGTTGTTATTGATGGTAATGGTGTTGTTATTGTTGATAGTAATGGTTTTGTTGTTAGTAGTGGTAATGGTTTTGTTCTTATTGTTGTTGTTGGTGGTAATGGTTACGTTGTTGTTGATAATAGTGTTGTTATTATAATTATTGTTGGTGGTGGTAATGGTGTTGTTGTTGGTGATGGAAATGGTGTGGTTGTTGTTGGTTTTGGTGGTAATGGTGTGTTTATTTTTGTTGATAGTTGTGGGAATGGTGTGGTTGTTGTTGGTGGTGGTTGTTTTGGTAAAAAAAAAAAGAAAATTATTAATTTTGCTACACTGTATTAATCCCACAAGGGAAATTTGGCTCTGCAATTAACCCATCCAGAGTGAGCACACACATATGTAAACAATGAGCACACACCCATTGTGGCACCAGGAGAGCAGTCGTGGATTAGGTGGTGGTGATAGTGTTTATTATTGTTGGTGGTAATAGTGTGGTTGTTTTTGTTGTTGGTGGTGGTGGTAATGGTGTGATTGTTGTTCATGTTGAAATTATTATTATTGTTGTTCTTGTTGGTGGTGAAAATGGTGTGGTTGTTGTTATTGTTGGTGGTAATGGTATGGTTACTGTAGCAGTTCTTGTAGTTATTATTATTGTTGTTCTTGTTGGTGGTGGTTACGGTGTGGTTGTTTTTGTTTTTCTCTCACCTTGGAAGCCCCTCGATGCTGCTGCTGATGATTCATAGATGTGTACTTGGAGACTGTGAAGATGACTTTTCACTGCTGGTGATATAAACTCTTTTACTGAAATGATTTAGGACTACAATTCCCATTACAGTTATAAGATAACCAACTCGACTTCATGTTAAACGCTAGTAAAGTTTCTCCTACGTGTCTTGTATTTTTATCTGGTTTCACCCAAATGAGGATTTGTTTCCCTTTTGAGTCTGATTCCCCTCAAGGTTTCTTCCTTGTGTCGTCTGAGGGAGTTCTTCCTTCCACCATCACCGTGGGCTTGTTCAGCAGGGATGTATAGGGTTTGTAAAAAAATGCTTAAATGTTTTAATTCTTTTTTACATTCGGTTTTACTATGTAAAACTGCTTTACAAAGCGCTATACAAATAAAACTGAACTGAATTTAATTGAATTGTTATTGTTGGTGGCAATGGTGTTGCTATTGTAGTTGTTCTTATGTAGTTATATTTATTGTTGTTGTTGTTGTTGTTGTTCTTGTTGGTAGTGGCAAATAAAATGAACCAGGGGTGTGAGTGTGAATGGTTGTGTGTGTGCTGGCCCTGCGGTGGTCTGGTGAGCTGTTCAGGGTGGACCCCACCTTTGCCCAATATCAGCTGAGTTAGGCTCCAGCCTCCCTGCAACCCTAGTAGGATTAAGCGGTTCAGCAAATGAATGAATGAATTTTATGTTCTATGTATAAAGTATAATTCTAAAAGAGGAAAACCACAGAGGGATTACTAAAAGTACTTAAGGAAATTTAAACCTGTGTCACTGTAATGTTCTGTATTACAGCACAGCAACTGTATGATGTATGATGAACTCCTGGGTCATCATGGTGCTCATCAGCAACACTTTATTAAGGTTGTTTCTGGTTTTATTACTGATTGGAGGAGCTCTGACCGCACCCATTATAGACAGGTAAGAATTAATGACCATGTGGATGATCCGTTCTCTCAGGTAAAGTTAATCAATTTGTGTTTTCACCATGGGAAGGAGAAACACTGTATACACTTATTGTGTGTGTGTGGTAGAGAAATGGTGGATCAAAACACACCTCTAGATTTGCTGTTTGACCCAGAGCCTGAGAAGGACCAGTTTATGGTGATGGATGGTGAGAATTTCCATCTGTTTAATTCTAATTCATCCTTAAATTAATGTATTTAAATTAGAGAGAAGGAAATGTCATTTTTAAAAATGTAAATGGTAAATAATGTGAGGCTTGTGTTAATCTCATTAAATAAAAATATGTGCATTTTATGAATTAAAAATGTTGATGTAACGTGATATAAATCTGTAGAAGGTCTTCATTATTTTTTCATTCATTAGTGGTCGAGCAAATACACCAACCTTTCCTTTATTCTTATTTTATGGATTATTTTATTATAATTTTTTTATTTTGAATAATGTTAAAATAGTGATTCCTTTCTGTGAGAGTTTTTGGGTTTGGGTTGGGTCAGTAAATTCATCAGAGAAATGATGAATAGTATTATCATTAGTGGTAGGAGGGGGAAAAGTAAGAGACTAACCCCTTCATAATCAGTGGTAAACATATGATGATGGGTAAAAGTATATAAGTACACCCCATGGAAACTGTTGATTTTTTTTATTATTTTGCAACTTGTTTTAAGAAAAATACCAATAGATACCCAGAGTAATATTCTGTAGAAAGTAAGGTATACCCTTACCCTGAGAAGTTAGCAATGCCCACAAGATAGTAATTGTCCACCAAACTCCAACATCAACTTACTGAAATTTTTGAACCCTCTTCCTTCAACTGTGAAATGTTAGAGGGTTTTCTCGTATGTTTTGCCCTTTTCAAATCCCCCACAATTTCACCCTTCAGGCAGACTGCCTCACATTATCTTCACACACCCTTTGATATGATTCTGAATTCAGAATTGAATCAATGACTGTAAGTTGCCTTTGAAACACCACGTTTAAGTCCTCTTCCTTACAGTGGAATTACTTCAGATAATTAACATTTATTCCACTACCTCTGATGGTATATGAACTCATAGCCCAGGCGCTGGCCGAGTGGTATATAAGTCATATATTATCAGGGGGAAAATAGAGTATTGATATGTTATTCAGGTTAATAATTGTGAAGTGGAAAGAAAATTAGGTGATTTCTGTAGGCAAATGGCTGCACTAGATTTTATTTAGGGGTATCAGAGTAAAGGGGGTTTTCATACAAATGCACCTAGAGATGGCTGATATAGGCTCCAGCCTCCCTGTGATCCTAAGCAGTTTAAAAATGAATTAATGAATGTTTTCCTTTGAATGTTTATAAAATTCTAAAATTCCCAGATATTGGCACACATTCAATTTCTGCCAAAGGATGCATAACAGCCAATCAGCATCATGATGCTTAAGGACATTGTACAGACAAACAAGCTATCCAAAATCAAGTTGATGGGTTCTTAAAGCGGAATTAAACCCAACCTGAATATGAGTTGAATTCCGCTTTAAGAACCCATCAACTTGATTTTGGGTAGCTTGTTTGTCTGTACAATGTCCAAAATCAAGTTGATGGGTTCTTAAAGCGGAATTAAACCCAACCTGAATATGAGTTTGCATTCATCGTGTACGTTTTTGCACATCGAATCATGCTGTTTTTATTGCAACCTTCTTCATGAAGAAAAAAAAATCAGGTGATAAGTTTTCACAGAGGGGGGCACCATTGTACTGACAAAAATTGCACGTCACGCTCAAGGAAGAAGCTGTAATCAAGGAAGTGAATGCACTGAGGTATATACCATGCGTTCATGTATATGAGCAGATACCCGTGTGATGTATATAAATGTAATGTAGTATTGCCTAGATGTGCCGAGTTTTATTTTATCCATAAGTTCACTAGTTTATATCTGATCTGTTAGTTTCTTATCTGATTACTGATATTTTCCTGTTATATTGGAGAGAGTGAAATCTCGCGAGAGTGAAATGGACTACAAATGGAGGCCTTTTCAAACTGGCAAATTCCAATTGATTCAAAATCAATTTAAGGAGTATAAAGAGCTTATACTGTAGCTCTGCTATAAAACAGGTTCCACCTGCAGGAGGTTCTAATCAATGGCACCTGATGTCTGATATCTTCATGTGATTGATCTGGTTTTTGTTTATTTTAATTATGAAACGAACAGAATGTCAGGAGTATATCAATTTATTGGGGTATATCACCCTTTCCTGTAGGCACTGTATCACAGAGGGGGAAATATTTACTCATTCAAATATAAGACTGTACTGACAGCCTGTTGATTGGATTTTATGGGTTGCAGATTATGGAGTGAAACCAGTTCCACCTTGTGTGCCATCATATCTCCTCAGGGCATGAGCTCTGACTTGTCCAGCTGAGAGGAAGATTAATTCTAGTGAATTACAATAGGTTTCTGAGAAATGGGTCCTGATGGTGGTTCCACTCTGTTGGAGGCAAATCTGATTGAAAACCTGGGATTAGAAACAAATGATAAATAACCAGTTGTGTTCTGCTCTTTGTTTTTTCTATGTTCATCAGATTGATTTAACAAGCACACATTTCTAACAACAATTAAAATATGTTTTATTTGACATACTTTGAAATAATACCAGAATTATTTTGAATATTAATTTTAGACATTATTTTCCCTCCATGTGTGTAAACATACTAATAAAGTGTACCATATAAAATAAGGTGAATGAGGCTATGGATGAGTCCAGTGATGGTGCTTGAATTGGTGTGAATCATTCTGAAGGTTAAAGTTAGAAGAGCGTTAGAAGTCACATTTTTTCATATTATATACGCAGCTGAATCACTATCACTACTGAATGAGTTTGTGAAGTTTTATATGCTGCTTTCAAAGAATGTAAAAGAACAGAATGAGAGAAGAGACGCCTTTACCTGGCATTGTTTAATTCCAGAATAGAAATTACATTTCAGAAAGTATATTGACATTTTACAAAATCACTTATTACAATGAATTTAAGTATCCATAGCTCTTACAGGTTTGGAGGACTTTCATGACTTTCATTTTTTTCTGAACTGAAAAAAAGCCTCAAACCAAACTTTCTATCAGGTGACAAAAAAGTTTATAGAATAATAACAGATACAACCAGTACAACACTGTCAGCATCATTATGTCAATCTGATAAATTCTCTTAGCCCTTATTAAATCAGTCACAGGATTATTACCTGTCTTAAAACAATCTGTAACCCTGCATGCAATCAGCAACCATTGATTTAAAGACACACATTCACTTCCAGAGTCATTTTAAGGAAATTAATCATTAAAAGGCACAATAGGAAATAAACTGATGACTTTTATTGTGAAATGTGCTTCCCAGGTCAGAGTATATTCCTGTTCTTTTCCTTAAATTTCTAAACTCTGCAAACTCTTGCTCTAAATAAACGTGTGTAAATAAAGAGGAAAGGTTCAGTCAAAAACAGGCTCGCTCATCTCACACTCATCTCCACCTTAAAGGGAATGTGTCACCAGTTGGGCATGTGCACTGGGGACTGGCCATTCTTCAATAGAAGTCTCCCCTCTCTTCACCGTAACTCAAGCGAGTGTAAATGTCTGGCAAACACAGAGTCAGTCACATACAAACAACTATTTTTAAGGCTCTGCCATGTAGAAAACATATTGTTCTTCATCTTTTTGCGCTTATTCCTGTTTTCCTGCGTCCCTCTGGTTTTAAAGGGGTGATCCTTTGCCTTCACAGGATCAACTGACACACATTTGGCTAAGTTATAAAGCCAGAGCCTTACAAACAGTCTTGATTGAAGGCATTGTCTAGTGGTCGAACTTACTTACTCGTTTTAGCACGATGGGAAAATGAACAATAAGCTTGACTCGGATTGTAAAAGCTCTCTAACTATTATGGCGAATATATAACTTTACTGTGGCACATGCAGAAGTTAACTTTTGAGTCCCAACTGCACATGCATGACTGATGACCTTAAACCTTGGAAACACTCACTAGTACCATGTTTCCATAAAACACAATCAGTCAGAGAATTGCAGGTCTACGGTATGTCTGTACCAAAAACAAAACTTTTGTTAACTTCTTAGAGCTATGACACAGCTACAGCCTGTTTCTGCAGTCTTATGTAATTTTCCTGCATTTCCCCAACATCCCTTGCATCATTCTCAGTCACATGAGCGTCACGTGATCACAGCACACCCAACACTATTTAAGGACTCTGTTTATTCACGCTTTCTGTGAAATATTGTTTCTGCGTCATGTTATAACACTATATGCACCAAGCCTTTGTGTTCTGTTTGCTCTTGGTGTATGATCTTTCCTTGTGTTTCTGTGTTTGCTCCTTGTCTCCGATATCACCTCTGCCTTTTTACAACTACGTTTCTGGATTGTGGTTTGACTTTGTCTGCCTGGTTTACATTATTAAAACAAAATGCATCTGTACTAATTTAAAAAATCATCTCGCTAATCTTTAGCTAAAACGCAGTGGCCTCATATTTTAGATATCATCACCTCATCTTTCACCGTAACATGTGGTGGTGCGCAACCTGGCTCTTGAAACAATATTGTTATCCTTTTACTCTATGTGCACCTCCTGCACCTTTGTCCTCCAGCAGGCGAATATCTGCCTCCTCTGCAGCAATCTGAGTTGCGGGAGAAAACATAGTTATCACTGACTGACTGCAGGCTAGCGTCTAGATCTGTTGTGTTAGAAAAAGTGCTCAATTCCTATTCCATGTTAATATGCACATTCCGTTGGAGGTATTTTTATTTTCCAAACCACTTCTCATATAAATTTCTTACTTTACACTTTGGAAATATAAAAACCACCCACACCTCACTTCATCTTCATGACGGACCCTTCTGCTGTTGCCCTGTCCTGTGACCTGCCACTGTTACCCATACTTATAGATAATCTCATACAGCATCAGAAAAACAAGGAAGTGTATCTTCACACCTTGAGAAAGCAGTCTGAGGCAAGTGTGCATCCTGATACAGACATACGGTGTACACACTGCTAAAGCAAGACCACCTGGACCTTCCAGCTACAGAAAACTCGCCACCAAAGAAACTCTAAAGAATCAAGGAACAAATTCAAAGGTAAATTTTAAATTAAATGTAAAGTAAAACATGAGCTCGGCAGTCCAGTGCAGGGCCAACACACACACAACCATTCACACTCATACCTTGGGGCAATTTGGGACAGCCAATTATCCTAATGTGCATGTCTTTGGACTGTAGAGGGAAACTGGAGTACCCAGAGGAAACCCACGAAAGCACGGGGAGAACATACAAACTCCACATAGAAACGCCCTTGCCGAAACAAGGACCTTTTGAGAGACGAACATGCTAACCATTACACCACCGTGCTGCCCTACATTTTTCATAATTTGTGGAAATAATCTTGCATAATATTTTCCAGATTTGAATAAAATAATAAAAAAATTCTCAGAATCCAGTGGATGTGGTTATGATAATCCCACTCAGTGCTGATGTCTATCAGTTCATGTACGACTCAGTTTCATGGGAATCACTCAGACTTGTGCACCTGACTGTATAACTCGAGAGATGTGAGCAGATTTCCTCCACTATTAATAAAATATTAGAATAAATAAATGTAAGTTTAATGTTACTATCTGAGGCACTAAAATACTGCGGAGGATGAAGTGGGAAAGATTTCTGTGTTTATTCAGTGATAAATTTCGTCACTGTTGCTTTTTGCTCTGTTAGCACTGTGCTACACAATAGGTACTGTGTTTTTGTGTTAATAAGTGCAGCAGGTAGTTTCTCCTCTAAACAATCATGTCAGTGGCCTGACTTCTAGAGCCCAGTGTCATATTTGTCCCATTAGTGTTGCTGTATCTCTGTGCTGTAGGGTTTCCTGGAGAGCATCTGTATCTCCATCTTTTCTAAGAAACCTTAACAAGAGGATGTTATCAGTCCAGTGCCAACTGAAGTGACTGATCGTATTAGGAAGGGGTTTTATCTGGTCTCAGAAACCAGAAGTGTTGTCGTCCAGACTTTCCAGAAAAGGATTTCTAACATTTTATATTAAAAATTTTGATCTTTAGTCATTCTCCCCTGTTTTAAAACAAAACAGTAATCATTTTAGCCGGCCATACTGTAAGATGTGATTTTGAATCTGGTGATAATATGGTTTAAAATTTGTCCAGTGGAGAGCCAATCAGACCTCATCCTTCAATACTCTGAAGCTTGTGGGCAGAAAAGTGCAGAGTGGTGAAATAGAGGTCCAGTGTACCCAACCACCAACAAAACCAGTCTCGTTACCTGGAGATTATTGAAGGTTTTATGTTTCAGTGAAAAAACTTTTGTATTTTCTGTTATGGAACCACTGATACTTTATTCTGTGAAATAAATGATCTTCCCAGAGTGTCTGTGGCCTCATTAATAGCAGTGAGGTACAAAATAACATGTTTTAATCCAAGGTTAGTCTGGTGTGATGACCTCAGAGGCTATAGTTATGGTTCAGTCTCGTGTGAGTGAATGATATGACATCCAAACCAAAACTCAACTCTGTATTCTTCTTCCGTTCTAATAAAATCCATAAAGCAAGTAATGCTGTCCACGAGCCTTCTCTGGGTTAGTGTTTCAATTAGTTTACTGCACCATCCGAGTCCTTCTGCATATCTGTACACGGATCTGCAAGCACAGCTGTGTTTACTCCAGATAGATGTCTTCTGTAGGGCATGAAAACTCCACAAACTCTTTATAATACAGCTGGAATGCTTTCCTGTCAGTGAGAGGAATAAAAACAGTGTTATAAGTACTGTAAAGCAGAGTGTTTATTATTAATAATAATAATAATAATAATAATAATAATATAAAAATAGGAATAATAGTATATCTCCTGTACAGTGGATTAATTGAGTGTATTTAGCCACAGTAGTATGGTAATGGTGTAGTTATAAACACAGTGGCACATTGCCAACACGAAAATCCTAATAGGAAAAGGAACCAGAATGTCAGCGATGTCGTGCTCATTCGGTGGCTGGACAGGATAAAATGGTCAGATGTGGCATCGCCACGGTATAATCGGGCCCATGCCGATATGAGCCAAAAGAACTACAAAAATGAGTAGACACACAGCTTTACACAGAGGCACAGCTTTACACACTGTTTCCAATTTTGGATTGAAGGGAATAAAGTGTAAATTTTAGGACAAACGGTCACCCTAACGCACTTATTAACACACACATCCTTAAATAGACTGCGAAATTTTATTCAACAGCACAATATAATAGAAATTAACACGCTCTTAAATACACACCCCACAGCCTCTGCAAGGGCCTTAGTGGAGTTCTCTGAGACGAACACGTGGCAGGCGAATCTCTGATCTGCTGGATGTTTCGTAATGAAGCCAAAGTATCTGTAGGAAAGACGAGAAGTGAAATGACTGACTCTTCGTAACGTGCATCTGAAAACATGATGTGAGAGGATCAGAGGTTTGCACTTACTTGTTGTTTTTGGGATGGTAGCCACAGAACGAGACGTTCTTTAACTGGAAGAAGTGATTGCATTGACTACTCTGTGAATACACACACAATAATACACACAATAATAGACGCAGTCAACATGCAGTAAATAAACAGATCAACTCCTTTACTATAAAACTTTAAAGGATGACAGAATAAATGAACATAATATCACCATGTAGTGCATCAATGAACTTTAGATAAAGATCCATTAAAGATGAAATACGAGACTGATCAGTGTACTAGCGTAGTGTTAATGTTAATGAAGTTGTAACGTGTTAGAGTCGAAATGCAAATTAATTAATTAACTTTTTATTCTGAAGTATGTACGGTACATACAGCACGAGAAACACTTTATTTAATTTTGCATCTTGAATTTTTACTTGAATAAAACTAATAAAGACAAAGGATTAGGGTTAGGTTTAGGGTTGGGGGTTCATTCATTCATTCATTACTTTGTTGAATCGCTTAATCCTACTTGGGTCATGGGGAGGCTGGAGCCTATCTCAGCCGACTCTGGGCGAAGACAGGATGCACCCTGAACAGCTCGCCAGACTATTGCAAGGCAACACACACACAACCATTCACACACACTCACATTTAGGTGCAATTTGGAACAACCATTTAGCCTAATGTGCATGCCTTTGTACTGAGGGAGGAAACCGGAATACCCGAAGGAAACCCATGCAAGCACAAGGAGAACATGCAAACTTCTCACAAAAACACACATGCTGAGCCCGGGACTCGAACCCAGGACCTTCTTGCTGTGAGGTAGATATGCTAAACACTACACCACCGTCCCACAATTACTTACATGATTATGTAAATTTTCTAGTGTCTAGTCTAAAATCCACGGTTCAAAGGGGTAACAAATTTCCAAAAGTTTATTACAGGTGGTAATGTTACATCACATCCTTAAACCTTAGTTGTTGTAATATGAGTATCACTTTGGTGAGGTGTGCAAATATGGATGTCCTGAAAAGAATGTGCTCATGAGAAGACAAAATACAGCGGACCATGAGAGAATGCAGGCTGAGGTACACTGTCTTAAAAGTTATATTACTGCTCAACGTTAACGCCAGCTGGTATACAATCACTTGGAAACGGTGGCAACCGACATGAGGTAAGGACACGCTTACTAAAAGGAGGAACACTTACATATCAGATAAAAGCACAATGTTATTAGGCTCTGTTAACTGTGCAAAGTGAATTTATATACAGTTTTAGTTTTTTTTGGCACGTTACACAACTCGGAGATCGAAAGGCGTGGCACGTGCTAAAATTTCATTAGAGTGCAGCAGTACGGTGGTTACGGTGCTGTCAGCTCACAGCAAGAAGGTTCAACACATCTTTATGCATCTCATTTCTTTTTCTCTTGGCACTCTGGTTTCCTCCAACAGTGACATGCACATTAGGTGAACTGGTTACTCTAAATCCCACATAGGTGTGAATGTGAGTGTGAACGGTTGTTTGTGTATGGGTTGATCCTGTAATAGACTGAAGACATGGTGTAACCCCGCCTCTTACCTGAAGTCAGTTGGGATTGGCTTCAGCTTCTCTGCAATCCTGATGGATAAACACTACAGATATTGGATGAATGTGGTAACGATAGGTTTAGTAAAGTGTCTGTATTATTTATCATGCTTGGTGGAGTGTGAAAATCTCCTGTAAATTTCCTGACACAAAGGTAACAGACACCTACTGATACCTGTTCATTAATTGTGAGGTCATGTACTCACTTGATTAAAGCTCACTGGATAAAACAGTTTTACTGTTTAATTTTAAGTAATGTTTATTGAACAGTGCACTCTTCTTCTGTCCCCCCCCACCTCCCCTCAGCCCCTACTGACAAACTTATACCGCTCCGCCATCGACAGCCTCCTGACCTGCTGCTGTACAGGGTGCTGTACAGTGTGTTGTACCCCCCAACTGCAGTGACATTTGCTCTGGTAGACTTCACAGGAGAGCAAGTGGAATTATCAGAGACCCCACACACCCTGGACACCCCCTTTTCTCCACTATGAATATGTGGATAGATGTATTTGTGTGTATATATGGACAGACGTATATGTGTGTATATGTGGATAGACGTATAAGTGTGTAAATGTGGATAGACGTATATGTGTGAATATGTGGATAGACATATATGTGTGTATATGTGGATAGACGTATATGTGTGTAAATGTGGATAGATGTATATGTGTGAATATGTGGATAGACGTATATGTGTGAATATGTGGATAGACGTATATGTGTGTATATGTGGATAGACGTATATGTGTGTAAATGTGGATAGACGTATATGTGTGTAAATGTGGATAGACGTATATGTGTG
>JBCNYH010000003.1:1424413-1450990 GCA_039654325.1 Tandanus tandanus
CAGCCTGTAGTGTGTAATTTTGAGTGTGACTCCAAATCCAGACCTCCATGGGTTAATAAATTTGATTTCCATTGATAGTTTTTGCGTGATTTTGTTGTCAGCACATTCAACTATGTAAAGAACAAAGTATTTTATAAGAATATTTCATTCTTTCAGATCTAGGATGTGTTATTTTAGTGTTCCCTTTATTTTTTTGAGCAGTATATTTCCACTACACGGCCTACATTGGGAACAGTATTAACAGATGGCATGGAGAAGATTCTGTTTATGACAGAAAAGCACTTATTAAGGAGAAGAAATCCTGAAACTTTAAAATTTCCACTACAGTGTCTGGGAAGGGGTTTAAAAAGATTTCCAAAATATAGGAAATCAACCATTTCACTCTTTAAAAGGTAAGTGGAGAAGTTGGCCAATACAAGCAACTTTAACTCAAGTGCAAAGGGGATGATGGTAAAAACACCACAGGTTTTGCAGGTAACCGCTGAAGTCAAAGTGTATCCCTCTATCATACAAAAAGATATGGCAAAAAATTGAAAGCTGATGGCAGAAAGAGATGGCAGAAACCTGACCTAAATTGGAAGTGCATTAGGAGAAAGCTTCTGCTGTCAGAAATGAACATGAATGGATAAAGAAGATGAAAGAATGCAACAACCTGCTATGGAAAAAAGCATGAAAAATAATGTTGGTTCACAGTACTAAGTCAAACTCAACTCCTCTGTCATTCATCTATATACGGGGCATGTAATAGAACAAAACGTCGTAGAAGCCATGTTTGATTAAAAACAATCTCTAAAGTACATATGGTGGTGGAAATAGTATGATATGGGGTTGTTTCTCTTAAGTACCAGACCCTGCTTGAGGAGAAAGTGAAACCAGGCGTCAGAAACACTGAAGCTAAAGTTGTGGACTACCAACAGAATAATCATCCCAAATATTTATCAAAAGAAATGGGGGTTATGAAACAGTCTAGTTTCACTAGATCTTAGATAAAGAGATCTTAATTGTCAACTGTTGCATGAACAATGAAGATCAGTTTAGCAGCTCTTCGTTTAGCAGTAATTATGGAAAAGTACACAAAAGACAGCTAAGGTAACTAACTAAGCTCTATATGTGCATATACCTACATACACATATGTACACATATACATACAAATATCCTGTATATGCAAACATACATCTGTCCACATACTTACACATGTACAGACTTGTACATTTTCCCACATATTCACACATTTAGAGATGTACACAGAAGGGTGCATGATATGTCAAAGGTGCATGCCATACACAGGGTGAGAGGTAAAGCTTTTTAATCATAAGGTCCTCTTTAGTCCTCTTGAAATGCTGTGTAACAGTTTGAAAAAGGCTCCACCTGCAAGAAATCCCTAGAATATTGCACCACTGAAAAAATTCTACATGGAGAAGTGGGCAAAAGTTTCTCACAGTAGATGTGCAAAAGTGGATGCCTGAGCCCAAGAATTGAACCCAGGACCTACTTGCTGTGAGGCAGACATGCTAACCACTGCGCCGGCGTGCCACCCTTACAAGAAGTCATCTATGCCAAAAGGGGCAATGCCAGTTAGTTAAACCAAGGGTGTACTTTCTTCTGCAGCAGAAAAAGAGCCCTTTTTACACAGATATCCCAAAATACTGCCATTAAGAAATTCCTTCAATGTGCTTTGGTTATTTACACCAACAAAACAAAGCAAAAAAGCCGTGCTAGTGTGTCTTGATAGTGATCTGGCTTTCCAGAACCAAAAGTGTGATATGTAACACAATGGAGGGTCAGCATCTAGTGTAGTAAGTATAACATACTACACATCAGCAATATGAGGACCCCCATCATTCCAGTGTTGAACTGATAGTTGAGGTGTTTTTGCTATCTGTTCACTTTATATATTCAAATACACTCTTCAAATACAATCAAAATTGCTGAGCACCATATTGGTGCAATCGGAAATATGTTGGAGTAGAAACTGAAGACAAGTGGGAAGCGATTTGAGAAAGGAATGCAGATCTTAGATGCTGTAAACCGAGATGTTTGAATTTGAGCCGATCGTCGAAGGAAGAATGTCAGAAACCTCACACCTCTGTTTCACCATGCTGGCTGTCCCTTTTAGACAGATATTGTTCCAGGCTTAAAACAATGAAATGGGACGCCATTTCGGATTCAGAATTTTTTTACACAGAAAGGCAAGGTGAGAAACAGGCTCAAAAAAGGATATCATTTATTCATTCATTCATCTGCCGAACCACTTAATCCTACTAGGGTCATTGGGAGGCTGGAGACCCTCTCATGTGATCTGGGTGAAGGTGGGGTACACCCTGAACAGCTTGTCAGTTCATCAAAGGGCTAACATACACACACACTCACACCTAGGGGCAATTTGGAACATCCAATTAGCCTAATGTGCATATCTTTGGACTGTGGGAAGAAACCGGAGCACCCGGAGGAATCCCATGTAAGCAGGGGGCACCAAGACCAGGACTCGAACCTAGGACCTTCTTGAGGCGGGCATGCACACCACTACACCACTGTGCCGCCCAAGACATCTTTATTTAGACATTTTCTTAATAAATGATTGGAAAGTAAAATTTTCATTATTTTCGCTAATCTACGCTAACATCCTTTAAGCCATTTATGTGTTACGTATGTCTACACAGTTGCAACAGTTGAATTGATCTGGCATTTGACCCATTTGTTTTAAATATGAATGAATGGAATTCATGAATTGAAGCTAAACCTCATGGTTCTCATGTTTTCTGACACAAGTGCCCAAAACACTTACAAGATAATGACGGTTGACCCCTGGAAGGCAAGAAACATACTGAAGTAAATCTAGCTATGTTGAACTGAGGCATAAGGCACTAAATACCCTGAGCACCAATATACAGCCTAAACACTGTCCACATGAGCATAAATCCGGCTTACATTCCTTTTTTGGAGCCTAGCAGTGTTTAGCGAATTTTATTTTATTTTATTTTTTTAGCAATTCCATGATTCACCACTAAGTGTGATATTCTTGGGGCAACCCCCTAGCAATACAGCATCAAAAAAAAAAAAGACACAGTATTGATATTTAATAGACTACTGTGACTGAATGAATTTCTAAGTTGTTGATTCATAAACCAAGCTGATGATGACCAGACATACACGCCTTCAATCCTCACACACCTCAGTGAGTCTTGGGCCCCAATCACACTCTTACACTTCACTGGTTGTTCTTGTGGAGTCGAGTGGCTGATTGCCTCATGTTACAGGGTGGCCTCATGTCTATCTTCCTTCTGGTTTTCTCTTTTTAGTTATGATGTCATAGTCATTCATGCCGGAGTCCCTGCTTGCACTCAGCACTAATAAAATCTTCTGTAACCAGTACGCTGTTATGAAGGTAAATAACAACCTCTCTCTGTCTCTCCTTCTCTCTGTGCTTTTGTTGGGGTACACATGCTACTTCTGAGATACCAGTGATCCTGATCCTTCTGCTCTCTGATTCCTGTGATCTGTCCTGATGTGCTACTACTGGTTGGAGTTCTCATCTTAGAAGCCCCTCCCTCCCTCCTGCTGATGATGATCCATATGGACCTAAATATCCTATCTGAAACTCTGAATTTGACTCTTCACTGCTGGTGATATAAACTCTTTTACTGAAATGATTCAGGACTACAATTCCCATTACAGTTATAAGATACCCAACTAGACTTCATGTTAAACTGTAGTGAAGTTTCTGCTACATGGTTTGTATTTTTATATGGTTTCACCCATATGAGGATGGGGTTCCCTTTAGAGTCTGGTTCCTCTCAAGGTTTCCTCGTCGTGTTGACTGAGTTTTTTTCTTGCCACCATTGCCACGGGATTGTTCATTTGGGATGTGTAGGGTTTAGAGAGAAATGTTTAAATTCTTTATTAAAATTGTTTGTACTATTGTTTGTAAAGCTGCTTTGCGACAATGTTAATTATAAAAAGCACTGTACAAATAAAACTGAATTGAATTCTTTGGACCCCCTTTAGTCGGTACTTACATCTGCATACTAGGACAGATGATAGTTTTATTTTCACAGCCAGGTACCGGTAGTATTCAATATAATAGATAATAATATAGAAAGTCTTAGATTGCGTCCCTTTACACGCTCAGATTAAATGCTGATGTTGCCCCGGTATTAGGAACATGCAGTCCAGTTTCACCTACTGTATTATATTATATTAGCCTTATTATACAAGTTTCATATCAATGTAGTAAAATTCTTTATTCAGCCATAAAGGATCAATCTATACAGCAGATCAAGCTTGGACCCCTGCATACCGAGCCCTTGTGAGGGTATCACGGTATGTGAGAATGCCGCTATTATGTTTTCCTCATCCTTCTACCTTCATTTCTCTGAGCTCTGAAGGTAGTGATGTTCCCTAATTCACAATTAAACCGATCAGCTATAACATTAAAAAACATCATGAGCACTCACAGGTGAAGTGAATCACACTGATTATCTCATTACAGTGGCAACCTACCATGGATGTATCAGGCAGAAAGTGAATGTTGATGTGCTGGAAGCAAGAAAAATGAGCAAGTTAGCAATTTAGCAAGGATCTGAGTGCCTTTGACAAGGGCCACACTGTCATTCTAAACAACTGGATCTGTTCTCCTCCAAATTGGCAGGTTCTTTGGGGTATGTCCTGGTATGCAGAGGTAAGTACCTACTAAAACGTTTTTTTATAATTGACATTGTCACAAAGCAGTTTTACATAGTAAAGACAAATTTGATAAAAAAGAAACACACTGAGAAATGTTAAAATTCTTTAACACGTACGTAACACTCCACACTGAACCGCAACACCCTGTGCTTTTCTGAATCATTTTTAGATCTGGGTCTGACTCACATCCAGCATAGCAGATGGGGCTAGTTTTTAACCATGGTAACATTTCAGCACTGTGAGATCTGAGCCCACGCACTGTGCAGTGCTACAGGATGTATGAGGTTGTTACGCTACGGGTCTGCTGTGAATTCTAAATGTTGACTATATTGAGTAGTATATAATAATGTGGGTTTTTTTGAGAGAGATTTCACAGCCATATTTGACCTGCAGACTTTGAGTTTGACATGTGTCCTAATATAATCCTAATATTTTAAAAATCATCTCACAAAAAGGAAAACAAAATATTTAGCCTGTAGCCTCACTTCTGCTTGGCACATACAGCTTATGATGGCTACTTTCTTGTCACTGGCAGCAGGAGACAACAACGATTGCAGGCCTGTTCCTCAGAGCAGGGGGGTATAGTCATGTTTTATTCTTGAAAATAAAAAAATACGTTGTTACGAGCAAAATGTAAGGTTAGCTTTTAACCTAGAAACTGCTAAGATGGGCTTAAATATTGTATTGAATATTTATGCACCTTGCTTTTGGCACACAATTGTTAAAATATTTTCAAAACTAATAGGCATAGACTTATATATTCAGTTTCATCCTAATAGGGCAGCACAGTGTCGTAGTCGTTAGCACAACGGCCTCACAGCAAGAAGATCCTGGGTCCGAATACTATACTTGGCAAGGACAGTGTGAAGGTTGCATGCTCTCCACCTGCTTGTGCGGGTCTCCCAAATTGCCCCTTGGTGTGATGTGTGATGAACTGGCAAACTGTTCAGGGTGTACCCCACCATCGCCCAGAGTAAATCCCCACTCATGAGAACAGAGACCGACCTGCTCAGCCACACACTTACTCTAGTAATAAGTTACGCAGCAACTAACCTACTTCTGTAGCAAGCCTGACCTTGTTGCTAGGAAGATCTACTGCAATTCGACAGTTTTCTGCAGTTACCAACAAATGATTCTATTAAATGCTATGGTGATATGACGAGATCCAAGTATTGTAACATTTTCACTTGAAATATCTGCATATTTGGGGCAGCACAACAAAAAGAATCTAACCATGAATATTTAATAATTAACATTAATCACAAGAAGGGATGAGTGCCATCAGCAGCATCTTATCCTACAGAGGTGAAATCAAAACCACTAACCACAATGAAAGGGTTTCTTCTGACACCTTTCACCTCTAATCCAATTCTCACACACACACACACACACACACACACACACACACACACACACACAGAATTGCTCTCAGTCAAGGGCATCCCATTAGCGATGCTAGAAAAACGTTATGTTTTCATAATTTTTCACACACACACACACACACACACACACAGTCTCATTTGTACCATTTCTCCCACTGATCCTCCATCCATCCCTCTCCTCTGTCCCCAGCTCTGTCGTTCATGCTGTGAAGCGGTGCAGTGTAACACCGATGTGATGAGAAATCAGAGAAAAGCAAGCATCTCACTAGCCGCTAATCCAAACCTCGGTGCAAAACACACTGTGCTTCCTTTACATATTATATAATCTCTCTCTCTCTCTCTCTCTCTGTTCATTTAGTAACTGCAGCACCTCTCTCTTTCTTTCTCTCTCTCTGTGCTCACCATGTCAAAACAGAGTGCTTAGGATTAATGATCCAGCTCAGGTCACCTTTCCTTTTCTCTCTGTCTCTCTCCCCTCCCGTCTCTCTCTCTCTCTCTCTCTCTCTCTCTCTCTCTCTCTCTCTCTCTCTCTCTCACTCTCTTTGAATCATCTGGAGGGCAATCGTCGAGGGTGAGTTGAGCAGCCTGGCAAAATGAAGGCAACATGGTTGTGCGTGTTCATATTCTATTAATCGTTTCACCACTGTCCTTTCCTGAGGAACAGCTGAGAGACAGAGAGAGAGAAGGACAGTACAGTTGCAGAAGATGAATGACTGTAAACTACAGGAAAGCATTCTTTTTTTATTTTAATGAAATATTGAAATATTTTTAAAAATGTACGAAATATTTAATAATCTAATATTGATTATCTTGGTGCTAGCTCTCTAATCAGCGTCCACAATATTGTTATTGTGGGCACTTCAGTATCTCTGTGTACGAGTTAACAGAAGATTAACACCCAAAAATATTAATAACAATTAGTTATAAGAAGACTTATAGTTGTATTTAGTATATACTATAAGGGAATTGTGCAATTTGATTGGTCCGCTATCTCAGGATCATTAATCATTATTCCAAGTGCTAAGTATTCCTAATTAGAGTCGGGGGGAGGCTGGCACCCATCTCAGCCGATTCTGGGAGAGGGAGGAGTACACCCTGGACAGCTCGCCAGGCCATTGCAGGGCCAGTTTTATGTGTTTCATAAATAAAACTGAGGGACAGTGGTGGCCCGGTGGTTGGGTGCTGTATTAATGATCCGAAGGTCAGGGGTTCAAGCCCCACCGTCACCAGGTTGTCACTGCTGCCCCCCCTGTGCAGCTAACTGGGTTATCAAAGGCCAGCCATGTCTCTCACTGTCTGTGGTGAGAGGAATGTAAAAGAACCATTGCTGACTTTCGTAAAGAGTAGGCTGCATTGCCGCCACCGTGTTTCTGACCTGCGAAGGCCTGGCACACTGTCTTGGGTGTACTCTTCCTTCGCCCAGAGTCAGCTGAGATGAGGGCCAGCCTCTCCGCGACCCTAATTAGGATTAAGCGCTTCAGAGAATGAATGAATGAATGAATGAATGAATGAATAAAACATAGCACTGTTTACTTGTGGTTAAATGAGTATTTGGCTACACAGAGTCCCAGAGCTATTGACTGACCCAGACCGCAAATCACCTGACATGCCTCAGTGTAGTGGTTAAAATATGCAAATATAAACCATAATGAAATATTTTTAAATTCCTTTTCTTTAAGTTACTTTCTCGACAGTATGATTACAACTCTGTAAACTCTTTAGGGATGCCATTCCACAGCTCTTTTCTGCCCCTGCTGCAGTATTTTTCATAAAATTCTCATTATTATTCTGTACCTCTGTAAGCCCATAAACTGTAGCCCATTCCTGCTGACTCTGGATAAAGGCGGGGTACACCCTGAACAGCCCTCCAATCCATCGCAGGGCCAACACACACACACACACACACACACACACACACACACACACAATCATTCATACACATACTTCCACCTGGGGGAAATCTGGAACAGCCAATTAGCCCAGACCTGATTTTTTTTTTTTTTTTTTTTTTTAATGAGCCCTGTTTTGGTCTATGTTACATAATTTGTGATTATCACCATACTTATAGACCGACAAAACCAGAACTAATGATAATACAAACCAGAGACTTACAAAGCTGCCAACTTTGTTAATTTTAAATTAGGGCAGTACGATATGACCAAAATATCATATCATGACAAATAATTTCATATTCCGGTAATGATATATATTAGCACATAGCACATTTTCTGTAAACGCAAATAATAGATAAATAAACGAACAAATTCATTTCATTTCTGAAACGTTACCCTTAATTGGGGTTGCAGGCATCGCTGGGCAAAAAATGGGGTGCACCCTGTACTCGCCAGACCATCACAGGTCCAATACACTAGTGATGGGCGATTCGTGAACAAATTGTCCAAAGAATTGATTCATTTAAGTGAATGAGTTGAATTGATTCACCAGCGCCCTGCTAATATAACTGTCTATTATCACATAAAGTAGTTGGAATCACTCATTAAATCTCAAAGTGGAAGTGCTGTGTGACGCACTGTGCAGCGGGCGGTCTCTACGGCAAGATCTCCGATCATATCGCGTAGTGAACCGCTGAATCATTGAGTGACCGATTTGGGCCAAGTTGCTGAATCATTCAGCGAATCGTTAACTCGCTGAGTCACTCCCGAACGATAACTTGCTGAGTCGTTCATGAACCAAGAAGTCGCTGAGTCGTTTGTGAATCGCTGAGTCATTCATTAAACCACTAACTCATTGAACAAGAGACCAGATACCCCTTCCTTAAGAAGACAGAAGCCATAGTGGATCATGAACAAACAACAAGGCGAATGTAGTGATCTGAAGTCAACATTTTTTGTAATGTTTAAAATGTTTAAGTTTAATTGCAAGAAAACACACTAATAAAATAAAATTAAACACAAAGACCACTTAATTGCTTTAAGCAGCAATAAGTAGAGAACACTTTACATATTTGTACCTCTTCTTAAGGCTCAGTGAATTAACAGTATGTCTTGCAAACCGGTGATGTGGGTTTGAGCCTGGCAGCGTTTTTTTTTTTTCTTTCTTTTTTTTTGGGTGAATCCAATGAATCAATATGAATCTATTCGCTACCGTCGACTGAACCGAAAGAATCAAGATAGTTAAAAGAATCAGACTTCCCATCTCTACAATACACACACACCTAGAGACAACTGAGAATACATAACTAGCCTTATATACATGTCTCTGGACTGTGGGAGGAAACTGGAGTACCCAGAAGAGACAGCAAACTCCACACAGAAACACTCTCACCGGGCATGGGACTCAAACCCAGGACCTTCTCTCTGCAAGGTATTGATAACAATGGTGAATTTAAAATGGCTGGTAAGTAAATGCACTTCACATACAATAAAGGCAACAAAACCTTGGATAATAAATGTACATAGTGATAAAACAATCAATTAAAAAAAACACAAAAAAAAAATAAACACACTTCCCTCCCAGGTTTACTTTCTGACATATCTGTCCCTATATTTGTGTACACTCAGTTCTCGTTGTCCTCTTCAGACATATCCATAAATGGTCTCCATACATATTTAAATGTTTCTTGCTTACCCTTAGCTGATTATTTCCAATGGAATGCTTGAAAGCATTTGTTTTGCTAAAGTAATTAGTAAAGTAAAGTAAATTAAAATGTAAAGTAATTCTTGGTCTGTTTGTATTTTTCCAAAACATTGCTATAACACTTTTTGCATTTAGTAGACTGAGGTCCATCAGTGTTTGTTCACTCCTAGTAAGTGTATGTTTCTCTGGATACAGCCCAAGAAGAAATATTTTTGGATACAACAGAACACAACGAAACAAAGTTCCTTTTGCTTTATTACATTCAATCAATATATACTCACTGCCAATGAAAACGCAACACACTTTTATATGTAATATATTTGGGACCATCCTATCTGAGCATGAGTACTGGTATTTCAATGACCCTAAACACCTCAATGGCTCATTTCGAGTAACAGCTCTCACCATCACACTTCACTGAGCTTGAGCTCTGGATCTAGACTCTCTTACAGCTCCAAGTTTGTTTGGGGGTCTCAATAATCAGAAATGGGTGCATTTAACGAGGGGTCATCTTGCCTATATAAAGCTCAGCAAAAATGCATAACATTCTGTAGTGGAATCTTGACCATGCCTCCACTGTCACATGATCAATGATCGAATATCTGCAGCAACAGGCAGTTAATGTCCCTCCCTGGTCTGTGTATTCGCCTGATTTGTCCCCCATCAAACACTTGTGGGATCAGCTTGGACGTCGAGTACCAGCACCACAGAACAGGCAGGAACTGATCGTGGCATTGCAGGAGGAGTGGAGAAACATCCCAGAGGGCAACATATGGAGGCTCTTCAGATCGGCGCAGACAACTTACAGCCTGCATTAACTCAAATGGAGGTCATATTCCATACTGAAGTTTGTTTTTGGGATGGACATTTTGTTGTGATTTTGGAAAGAAGGGGAGCCTCAGTTTTGTTTAAAGTTGCAATAATTTGACAAATGCTTTTGGTTGTTATTGAATACTGTTCAAATGATGTATGGAATTGATTTTAATAATTTAACTGACCATTTCGAGACAAAATATTAAACAAATATAATTTATTCTGAGTGTTGCTTATTCATTGGCAGTGAATATATCTGGAATATTTTTGTTAAATCTATTTAATTTCTTTGGAGTGACAGGTTCGCATTAGCCATTAATATTGTAGTAGTCTAAAATTTGCATTTATTGTTTGTTTATTGACTAACATGCTGTCTTCCAATCTTCCTCTGTAATTTCAAACTCCGAATCCTCCCTCTATGCCGCTAATTTATATAATAAAAGTTTGATACAATTCCTTTTCTTAGATTATCTTTTAACATAAGTTCCTCAATTTGCATTTGTGGAGGTTTCCTAAGCGTGCAGTTCTTTTGCTTGTATATAAAACTTCTAAGTTGAAGATACTTACAGAAATTTTTATTATTACGTTATATTTGCTCCTTAACCCTTCAAATGACACCATCGTGTCTAAATCAGTCTGATACAAATATGCAACAGATTTTGCACCTTTTGAGGCCCACTCCTTGAAAAGAGGATCTGCTCTTCCAGGTACAAACTGTTGGCTACACCACACTGGACTGAATTGAGTTAAAGTGATTTCCCTTAAATATTTATGAGCATCATGCCAAACTTTTATCATGTGTTTAACTATTGGATTTTTTGTGTGTTTACGTAGTTTTACCACTTTGAGTATAGGTGAGGAAAAGAGCAACTCCAAATCCTGGGTTTCCATTTCTACCCAGTGTGGGCAATCCTTCTCAGAGAAATAGAACATGATGCACCTCAACTACGTGGCCCAATAGATATAACAAGGATAAACGCAACCTAGGAGGGCTATTATTCCATATAAATTGTACAAACATTTTTTTCATGTTAAAGAAAAACTCAGGTGATAAGGGTAGAGGTAAATTCTGGAACAAATACAAAAACTTTGGTAAAACATGCATTTTTAAAGTATTGATTCTGCCGATCATAGATAATGGTTAAGACATCCATCTGTTAATTTCTTTAGCTGTTTCTTCCATCAGTGGCCAATAGTTAGAATCAACAATATCCTCCACGTTAGGCCCAATTTAAACCCCTAGATATGCAAATTGTTTCACCACATTGAATTAGGTCTCTTTAGGGGTTGGGTTCCTCCTTTCCCCTTGATTAAGTGTTAATATATTAAATGTATTATTTACTTTATAACCTTATATGTAACCATACATCTTGATCAACCGTTGCGAGGCGGGAATGGATTTGTTTAATTTAGATAGATATAGAATGTCATCTGCAAAAAGAGACACCCTATGTTTCAGTTGGTCCCACTGTAATGCCATATATTTCTGGATGCAACCGTATTGCAATAGCAAAAGGATCAATTGCTAATGTAAACAATAATGGAGACAGTGAGTAACCTTGGCAACAACCTTTTTTGATAGCAATTGGTTTTGACATGTTTTCATTTGTGAGAATTTCTGCTTTGGGATTTCTATAAATTATTTTAAGTCATTTCCTAAAGTTACTCCCACAACCAAATTTTTCTAATATTGTGAAAAGATAGGGCCATTCTACTTTACCAAAAGGCTTTCTCACCATCTAATGATAGAATTGCTTCATCAGGCATGTCTCTGTATATGTGTATTATACATTTAGTACTCTTCTTGCATTATGGAAACCTTGTCTTCCCACTAGAAATCCATCGATAGAAGTTCTGTAACCGCCTTGCTAAAGTTTTACACAGTATTTTTAAATCAGCATCTAATTAAGTTATGTGATATTTTCACATCTATTAAAGGGTTTCCCGGATTTTAGCAATTGTATAATCAAAAAAGGCAATGAAAGACTCACACACAGGAAAAGAAACAGACTTGAGTCTTGATTTGAAATATTTCTCCCACAATTCATTCAGAGGCTGTTTAGACAGAAAGAAATGTGCAGCAGTGCAAACGTTTCAGTCCAAATTGGGCTTTCCTCAGTGCAAAATGAAACATGGATACTCAGCCACCTCGTTTAAAAGGTTGCTCTACAGCTAATTAGTAATCTAGAGCTTAATTAGTCACACCTAAAATCAATTACCTGCAGGCTAAATATCAAACACATCAAAGAGTATAATTAATTTAGTACAGACCTAAAATTCATAACAGTGCTGGTATAATGAAACCCACTTAAGTATAGAGAAGTTAGGAAAAAAAAGTCCAATTCTTCATTTAAACCATTGGGATGTAATGTTTTAAGATAGACGATATATCTTTTTAAAAAAAAGTTTGCAGTTTTGCGCATTTCTTTCTGTCTAAACAGACTCAAGTCAAGTCTCAAGTCTGTTTCTTTTCCTGTGTGTGAGTCTTTCATTGCCTTTTTACAGATTCTTTCTTGACTACTGTACTGGAGTATATTTATTGAGGACCATTTTTAGGGTGCAGTTCAATCCTTGTGCAACAACAGTATAATCAAGGCATCATTCATTGATGAGGGTAAACATTTGTTTCGGAAAGCTTCTAGAAACATCTCCAAAAGCAGAGTTATTAATTTGGTTTTGTGGGGTTTTTTTGTTTGTTTTTTTATTGGTAAACTATCTGGCCCACCCCTCTTCCCTGCTTTCATACTATCTATAGCTCTACATAGTTCTTCTTTTGTAATTGTTTGTTCCAGGTAAGCAATATCTTTAATACGGGGTATATTTGCTTTACCCAAAAAGCACTTTTGTTTGTGTCAGTTTACTTTTTTCCAGTATTAGAGTTTTTCATAATGTATTCCAAGTGCTTCATTGATTTCCAGTGGATCTACTAAGTTTTTATCCTCTGTTATAATAGATGTAATTGTTTTATTATCTAATTTTTTTAGTCTGTCAAGCTAACAGCTTACCAGCTTTGTTGCCATGCTCATAAAAAGATTGTTGAAGCATTATAGACTTGCAGCTGCTCTTGAAGCTGACAATTTGTTGTATCCTGCTCTCAAAACTAATAACTTTTTCCAATTCTGGGCTGTTTTGTTGATCGATTATTTCCTGCAGACATTTCATTTCACATTCTAACCTTAGTCTTTTTTTGTCTTTTTACTCTTTGATTTTGAACTGGTAAACCTTATATGCCCCCTAATGAAGGCTTTGAAAGCCTCCCACCTCATAACTGCTGATGTCTGGTGTGTATTAATTTCAAAAAACATCTATCTGTCTCCCTAAATATCTTATACATTCACTGTCCTGTAGCCATCTGTGTTGGAAATGCCATCTAGGTGGGTCTTTTTTAAATTTACTATCTATATATACTAAACACTGTGCGTGACCTGGTATGGTGATATCATAAAAACAGGTTTGAATCTTAATATAATGTTGAGGAAATTAAAAAGTAATCTATACGTGAGTATGTTTGATGGGTACTATCAGTTATGCTGCCATAGTCAGTCATGCCAGAGTCCCTGCTTGCACTCAGCACTAATTAACTGTTTTTTATCCATTTTATTACAAGCATACCTAACAACCTTACAATACCAGTGATCCTGACCCTTTTTAGCTATGTAAGCCACCTTTGTTGTGACATTCCTTTCTAACTGACACTTTTTCTGATATGCAAGCCTGAAACATCAGTGTGTGACAGAGGTATTGGATAATTTAAAAGTATTGTTCTTGTGGACATGTCTTAGAAAAAAAAAACCTCCAGGTATTCTTATTCTTCATCAATTAAATCAACAATTTCTTTTTATTTCATGACCAATTTCCTTTAAATAAGGCAGACAGCTTTATCAGTAAATACACATGTGCATATGGTATGTAAATATGGACATTTAATTTTAAATTAGTGTGTGACGGAATGGGAACACATACTTATTAAAAAAAACAAAACCGGAACATTTGCTGATCCTGCAGAGAACTCTGTATAAGAGGATCTGAACAGATGCCCAGATTTGGGTGTAGGCCAAGGGCATGGAGTGTACTTTCACAATGGGGGGTTGGCATATTATTACAGAAATTCTGCAATCCAGTGGAAAGTAATATTATATTTCAGCTCGACACTCTGCACAAACATTCCTTTGTGTCATTTCTGTCCTTCAAGGGAAAACAAACTGGGGGCATTTATTAAATTTAAACCCATGCTGTAGCATATAATTCCTCAACTGAATGAGAGAGTGGAATGTATAATAGCTAGCAGTGAATCAGCTACTTTCTTTGGGATTTGTTTGTGATATGTGCATTTAGTTTTAGGATGTGCTGGAGAAGACTTTATGGAGTGGTTTGTTGCTGTTAGGCTTGCTTACAGCACGTAATCATTGCATTGTTTCAACAAACTTAAGCAACATAACATTTATTTTCATCCAGTGTTGAGCTCATTTCTCACCTATTTCTTGAATTGACGAGGGAAAAATTGAACTAATCCTTTTTTTTTTTTGGCTACTACTTGGACCCTTTCTAGATCAGGGTGTCAATGCTGTATATATCTGAGAATGACATGGGTCAGAGAGGCTGCCAAGAGGTGGAAAAATTTTTTAATGCTACAATAATTTTTTAATAAAGAGTGGTCGTTGTGTGCATATGACGGCAGTATCACAAATGCTCCACAAATAGAGCTTGTTTTGAAGGGTTTGCAAGAAAAAAGGCACTTCATCTTGAAGAATCTGAGGCCAAACAGAAAAGCGTATAAAATAAAATTTGCACTATTTGTCCTCAAAAAGAAATGGTATATTTAGCAGAAAGCCAATACAGCTTACCATCCAAAGAACCCTATACCTACAGTAAAGCATGGAGAGGCAGCATCCTGTTGTGGGGAGCTTTTCTTGTGGAGACGGTGAGACATCACATTCTAGTGACTCTGAGGACGAGAACGCTGCCAGAGATGAGTGTGACGGTAAATCCAAAATGGTTTATGCAGCTAACGTTTTTGTCGACTCAGCTTTCCTGTCGTCAGCTGGTTTAGGAACAAAAAGAAATGTTTTCCGTGATTTCTGCATTTGTTGTTTGTGCATCTCAGCACTGGACCATGATGTGTTATACACGCGGTCAGTGACGCAGTCCAGCCAATCCAACAAGTTTGCGTCACTACCAGGCTAGAACAGCCAATCAGAAAGGCAACATGTCATAGCATGACTAGAGTCGTAACACTTGCGCACACTTCAAAAACAGGCACGGACTGATGTTGTCGGAAGGAACCGCTTGATGTTATATGTGATCATTTTAAGTAGTAAGACTAATTTACCACAAGTACACTTTAAATCCTATTGAAAATCTGTGGAATTAAACTTGCTATTATATCGTTCACTTTTGTTTTTTCACTGGTATAGTTGCATTGAGTAAATACAGAAATAAAAATATTTTTGTGTCTTCATTTCAATCTACAAAGTAATAAAATGTGAATATTTTGAAAAGGAATGATTATTTTCTATATCCACTGTGTACCCAGAATGTATACAAAGGAGAGATGAAGTTAGATAAAAATTGAAGTCGATAAGGGTGTCTGTCAAATGCCATAAATATAATGGACAATATATAATGCCAATGTCCCTTGCTAAAAGTGCTGAACATGGTATGTTTACAGGGCGGCATGGTGGTGTAGTGATTAGCGCGTCTGCTTCACAGCAAGAAGGTCCTGGGTTTGATTACCGGGCTTGAGTGTTTCTGTGTGGAGTTTGCATGTTCTCCCCGTGCTTGTGTGGGTTTCCTCAGGGTACTCCGGTTTCCTCCCACAGTCCAAGGACATGCACCGTAGACTAATTAGCTGTTCCAAATTGCTCCTAGGTGTGAGTGTGAATGGTTGTTTTTGCTGTTCAGGGTGTACCCTGCCTTCGTCCAGTGTTGACAGAGCTGGGCTCCAGCCTCCCTGCAACCCTAATAGGATTAAGAGGTTTGGCAAATGAGTGGGTGAATATTTAAAATTCATACCTGGAACCATATTATCCGAATAACTTTTTTAAAGTATGAAAACTGTCCTAAAGTCCTAAAACACCTCATCAGGTCTGAACAGCATTACTGAAGGACAGGACTCCGTTTTATTGGGGATTCCACAAAAGATTTTGGTGAGAGCGAGTTCCAGGGTTTCTTTTCCAACTGGTTAACAATGATGGTCTCTATTTGCTGTAATAAAGAGAACGATACAGAAGGAACCCTCAACATTCCCTGCTCTGCTGAGAAGCAACAGTCCCAATCCCAGCATACTTTTTAAACTCTCATGCTAACAGAAAGGCATGTTTGTGCACAAGATGCACACCTGTAATGTTCCTGATAAAAAGGCTTTATCACACATTTACAGAATAAAGTGCTAGGATTATCTGCAGTGTTTTGAGGGAATCCTGTGGGTCTGTGCTGCTTATGAAGACCTCCACCTCCAAAATGTACTGCAGGGTTAGAGGAGGTACATGATGATTCCTGATTGCAGCATATTGTCCAGGTGTGTTTTCAGGACTGATACAAATATGAAGCGTTAATTATGAACCACTCGGCACGACTTACAGACATAATACTCTCTGATAATTTATTTAAATAGGTTAGGTGCCTGATAATTCCGCTGGGGTTGTGATAAATCCATGTACTGCTGTGATTAGTTTTGAAACTTATCCCTGCGCGTTCTTTATTATTCCCAGTTTGATCTGAATCTTTTGGAATAAAATGATGACTGGGTTCTGAATGAGAAAGCGTTAGATCAACAAGGCGTTTCTCTTTACAGGAAAAAAGAAAGAAAGAAGAGGGAGAAAAAAACCCCGTCGCATTTTTGCAGCTTACTTTGGATCTTACCTGAGCGCGGCGGCTCGGGACTGTGTACCCCGGGAAGATCGCGCAGGAGTCGGGCTTCTTCTCTTCTCTCTCTCCGCCATTGCTTCTTCCGCCTCCTTTTTTCCTTCATCAGCAGCTTCAGGACCAGGAGGAGGAACAGCGAGTGGTGATGCTGCGATAACACCGGCGGGAGGGGCTCGAGCCCCGGCTGCACATATACCTCCGATACACCCGGGAACCCATCGAGGTCTTCACACCGACATTACACGCGTTTCCAGAAATATATACAACATGATACGGACCACAATCTCATCACTCTACATGTAGATGTACATGCAATGTAGAGAACAAAACTAGCATGGGCTACACATATCCTTTTATATTCATTCATTTTCTGAAGTGCTTAATCTTAATTAGGGTTGCAGGGAGGCTGGAGCCCATCTCAGCCAGATTAAGCGCTGGGCGAGGGCAGAGTACACCCTGGACAGCTCGCCAGGCCATCGCAGGGCAGAAACACGCTGACGGCTATGCAGCTACTCTTTACGAAAGTCAGCAATGGTTCTTTTACATTCCTCTCACCACAGACAGTGAGACACATGGTCGGCCTTTGATAACCCAGTTAGCTGCACTGGGGGGACAGCAGTGACATCCTGGTAATAGTGGACCTTCAGATCAGTAAGCCAGCACCTTAACCACCGAGCCACCACTGCCCCTACTGCTACTAATAAAACATTAAAATACATCACAATAAGGATGGCTAAAAATAATTCCCTGTTTCTCATCAGAACTTTTTGAAAAATCTAAATGAGGCACAAGGTTGTTTTTTTAAATAGAGAAATGAGGTGACTATCGAAGCCCAAAAGCATTTAAAGTTAAATGTAGGTAAAGTGACCAAAGCTGGGAACTTGAGGTGACTTTCAGCAATTTGTTGAGGAGATTTATGAATAAATAAACAAGAATAAATAACAAGAACCTTTTAGAACTACTTGTTTATTTCAATTTGCTGCTTCACAATACACCCTAGATCAGCAGTCTTTTACATGAACATTTAACATGTATGAAACTCTGAACAACTGTCTATAGAACAGCAGTCTTGCAGTTCCACAAATCTTTATAAAATAGAACTAAATAGAACTAAACAAATCTCACAATCACAGCATCTAGCGGCCAATCACAGCCTTATGTCGTTTTTACGTTGTCAGGCGTTATCCGAGGTTCTGAGCGTTGTTTTCAAAACAAAACAAAATTTAAAAAATTAGACGCAACGCAAATTTTCGGGTGCAGGCACCGATGAGAACCTTTTTTTATCCAGCCTTAGGCAAAAACTATTATTTATTGACCCCCTCCTGAAATTTATATTTGATCTGACCAGCTTCAAGTTTTCTTTTTCCAGCCTCTTGATCACTTAAATAAACTGCTCAGCAAATATTGGTCTACAACGTTGCATTAGTAGCAATAAGGTGGACACTGTTTTCATCTACCTGCAGTTAGCTGTGTTTCGGACAGCTGGAAGATGGATTTTTTTTAGCAGGTTAACAATATTAATAAGTGTAATCATAATGTGTAAATCATAAGTATGCAAGGAAAAATCATGTGACTTCATCTTTTATGTTATATTTGGTGAAAGAGTCTGCTCTGGGATTAAATAAATCTTTTAAAAATCATTACTGCTCCACAGTCTTTGTTGGATTGTACGTCAAAGACTGTTGAAAGTACAACACAGTAACATCACAGCCAGGGTCAGATAAGAGATACACCTTAAAAATGAACCCCAAATACCAAAACGGTGCCCAAAAAATGGCACAATAAACATAAATCAGATGAATTTACTGAAAAACTTCCTAAAATATTGTATATATTTGGAACACTATATCCCGTCAGCCATGAAGGATGCACTCTGAGTTTACAGGCATGTTTGTCTCTCACAGTGGACACAGAGTTACTGCTAACAATGATAAAATAAACCAGAAGCTAGTTATCATTCACTTTATATTTTTTCAGAAAGTTTAACCTATGAATTATCTTTATAATAAGGTTACAGGCTATACAATAGGATTTTAAGTGTAAAGCCTTCAGATACAAAAAAATAACAGGATTCCAAACACCTGACCAAACACAACCAAAAAAACCCCAAACACACCCGAACACTTACCAAACACACACCCAAACACTTACCCAAACACACACCTTAACACCTACCCAAACACCAACTCAAATACTTAACCAAACACTTCCCCAAACACTTATCCAATTACCCACCCAAACACTCACCCAAACACACACCTTAACACCAAACCAAACACGTCCCCAAACACTTAACCAATTACCCACCCAAACACTCACCCAAACACCAAACCAAACACGTCCCCAAACACTTAACCATTTACCCACCCAATCACTTACCCAAACACTTAAGCAAACACTCCCAAACACCTACACTTACCCAAACACATATCCAAGCACCAACTCAAACACACACCAAACGCACACCCAAACATACACCCAAATACTTACCCAAACACACATCCAAACACCAACCCTAAACGCACACCTAAATACTTAGTCAAAAACCTACCCAAACACTTACCCAGACACACACCTAAACACCTTTTCAAACACACCTGAACACATACGAAAACAATTATCCAATTACCCACCCAAACACCCACCCAAACAACCACCTAAACACACACATTAACACCTACTCAAACACTTCCCCAAACACACACATTAACACCTACTCAAACACTTACCCAAACACACATCCAAACACTTTACCAAACACCCACCAAAACACCAACTCAAACACTTATCCAAATTACCCACCCAAACACTTATCCAATTACCCACCCAAACACCTCACCATACACAAACCCAAACACTTACCCAAACACACCAAAACACCAACTCAAACACTTATCCAAATTACCCACCCAAACACTTATCCAATTACCCACCCAAACACTTATCCAATTACCCACCCATACACTTCACCATACACAAACCCAAACATACACCTAAACACCCACCCAAACACTTAACCAACCACCCCTAAGACACACCTAAACATCTAAGTAAACATGCACCCAAACACCCACCCAGATACACACCCAAACACACATCCAAACACACGTCTAAATACTTTCTCAAACATTTACCCAAACACACACCCAAAAACACACACTCGAATACGTAACCAAACACACATCGAAACACCAACCCAAACACACACCGAAACACTTACCCAGACACAAAATCATACACCTACACACCTTTCCAAACACACCTGAACACTTACGAAAACACTTACCCACCCAAACATACACCTAAACACCTACCTAAACACACATCCAAGCACTTGACCAAATACTTAACCAAACACCAACCCAAACACTTGACCAAACACACAGCCAAACACACACCCAAATACTTACCCAAACACACATCCAAACACCAACCCAAACACACACCTAAGTACTTACTCAAACACTTACCTAAACACACAACCAATCACCAACCCAAACACTTCCCCAAACACTTAACCAAACACCCACCTAAACACTTACCCAAGCATGCACCCAAACACACACCTAAATACTTACCCAGACAGACATCCAAATACTCACCCAAACACCCACCCAAATACACATCCCAAAACCAATCTAAACACAAACCCAACCACCTACCCAAACACACACCCTAACATGAACTTCCAAACACTCACAGAAACACCTACCCAAACTCACACCCATGCAAACATCCAAACATGATCTCAAACACTTATCCAAACACACCCAAATATACACCTGACCACCACCCAAACGCACACCGATATACTCACCCAAACACTCGCCAAAACATCCCAACACACAACCAAAATTCATATTCCAAATTACAAATATTACAAATAATAAGTCACATCAATCATCCCAAACTTCACCTCTCTGAGAACCAATCTGTATTTCAGGGGAACATGAAGGAGATGTGAGACTGGTGCCTCCATCAATATTTACTCTTCACTATAAATAAAACATGAATCACATCTGATATGACACAACCTAAGGCTGTCTCTTTTAATATTCTATACAGGAATGCCTTTTGTGCAAATTAATTTAATACTGAATAATATTCTGTAATACATATGTTATTCTTCTGTATCATGTTTGGTGTTTATTTATTATTGTTATTATTGTTGTTTGTCTGCGTAACCTTTATATTAATTTACTTTGGCAACATTGTTATACCGGGTGACATGGTTAGCACATCCACTGCAAGAAGGTCCTGGGTTCGAGTCCCAGGCTCTGGCATTTCTATGTGGAGTTTGCATGTTCTCTCGGTGGCTGCATGAGTTTCCTCTGGCTACTCCGGTTTCCTCCTGCAGTCCAAAGACATACACATCAGGCTAAATGGCTGTTCCAAATTGCCCCTAGGTATGAAGGTGAGTGTGGTCTGGTAGGCTGTTCAGGGTGTACCCCAAAGTCGACTGAGACAGACTCCTGCCTCCCCGCGACTGTAATAGTAGGATTAAGCGGTTCAGAAAATGAATAAGAGTTCAGCTGAGAATATTGTTAACACAGTCATGCCAATAAAGTTCCCTGTAAACCTAAAGCTGTGAACCACGTACACCATGCATGTGCATAATTCAGTAAAATGTCCAGCATGCATTTGTGGATTTAGTACAATGCCCACGATGCATTTGATCTTCTCGTCTTGCTCTTTGGTAAGAATTGTGCCTTGACCTTTAGGTAGTTTTGCTGTCTCTCCCTCCAAAAGAGTTGTTTTCAATATGTGTAGTAACTTACTCATCCAACAGGCTTGTCATTTATTATTGTGTTACCTAAAGACCTGAAATTATCACTTTGGAACTTTTAGGAATTATGATTTTAAAAACATTTATTTGAGAGTTTAATTTATTTAAGGAATAACTTAAAACAATGCAATGGATCATATTTTTACGGTGCACATGAAACCTCATCTGTGAAAAAAGTCAGGCTTGATCATGGTACATAAGAGCTCTAGCCACACCCTAATGTCCAGCATGCATTTGCATAATTCAGTACAATACACAGCATGCATTTGGAAATTTCTGTCAATGTCCAGCATGCTTTTACAGTGCTCAGCACATTATCTAGCATCCATTTGGAGAATTCAGTACAATGTCTGGCAACTGTTTTCAGAATTCAGTACAATGTCCAGAATCCATTTGCAAATAACTAATACAGTGCAAAGATTTACAGTCTCTGTTGCTGAGTAATTGTTTCCTACTGAAGTAGAAAATAAAATGTTTATGAAGTGCACTAACATCTGAAAGAAATGTAGTATTAACTAAAGTGTTGTAATATCAAAGATAGGCTCAATGAAGTCAAGTGCTCTTTGACTGACGCATGCATGAGGTAACATATGCAGGTTATGCTCTTAAGCTTTATTATGATCATTTCTACAAGTAATGAATAATACACATAATAAATAACACTTTGAGAAATCCACATGTATTCTATTGCAAGACATGAAAACAGCTGTTCATTAAAGTCCTCCGTCCCATTTGACAGCCTGTGCCAGTAGAATAGACTAAAATGTCAGGATCCAGTTGTGCAAAGTTGATTTAATTGTAATTGTAGCGAAAACTATCAAGTATTGACCAATCTGCAATAGAGTTTAACATGAATGAAATAAAGCTTTTTGTGGAGTTTCAGTTCTGTGTCTTAAACTCAGTGTATTTTTTTGCCATTTGAATATGCCTACTCAGACCATGAATGCTGGGTGTGTACAAAAATACCAAATTTTTAAAAAATGTATTCAGAAAAATTTTTTATATGTTAAGAACAGACATCTAATCTATCTAAAACAGTAAGTTTGATGCTGGTGGGAGCTGTAATCTTTTTGCTAGAACATACCAAAATATACACAAATTGTTTTTTGGTCCATATACACAGTATACATGGGAAGGTGCATGTGCCAAATCAAGTCTCTAGATTTAAATTTAAGCTTTCTGTAGACCTTCAACTATGCTGCCACTGAGTGTAAAGTAAATTTTTCGAACAATTTCAGGTACCCAGAATCTCATGATGTATCCTAGCCATAACCTTGAAAGTCCGGATCCTGCAAATAATGGTAGCAGATTTGAACCCTTCAAAATGTGAAGGACCTATCCTAAATACTTAAATAGTTTGGGATCAGAACTCAGTTGCTAAAATATTTTCTTGTGACAGAACTATTGGGAGTAGAGAGCTAACATTTCAGACTTTTCCCATTAGGAAGTGTATGAACATCCTTGAATGTTTTCAGCCCAATCTGAGACAGTCGAGAGGGGAGATTTTCTTAAATTTGGATGTTTGGCATGGAACGACCCCAAAGCACTGTAAGACATTTTGTTTATTTCTGGTTGAAGCAAAGCAGCGATGGTGGAGTGCACTAAATTGATTATTCCCTACAGGTCAGTGGTCACTTTTTTACCCAACACACTGGACAGAGGACAAAGGTCAACATGTACCCTACCCCTACGCATCCAGTGGTACATCATTCATTCATTTTCTTTACTGCTTAATCCTAATTAGGGTCTGGTGGAGGCTATCGCCCATCCCAGCCGATTCTGGGCGAGGGCAGAGTACACCCTGGACAGCTCGCCATGCCATCGCAGGGCAGAAACATGCTGACGGCTATGCAGCCTACTCTTGACGAAAATCAGCAATGGGTGGTACATCATGCATTTTATTATCTTCATCAAACCTGGTCCTGCAACCTCAGCAAGCTGCATGCTGGAGTTTTCTTTGTTCTCCTCCAACTCCCCCAGTTCTACAACCTTCAACCGAAACATCTAAGTACAGCACAATTTCAAGGAGCAGGGCAGGCAAGAGGCTTCCCGGGAGCTGAGGGGGGCAAAGTCCAGGTTTGGTAGTTAGCTGATGAGTTGAATCCAATGAGCAAGAACGTGACAAATAATTAAATCTGACAGAGGTCATCAGGGAGTGCACTAAATCAATTAAGGAAGTACTTCCATTGGTGTATTCAAATAAAATAAAAAAAAAACAGCCACTGGGGTCACACAATCCAGTGTGCTCTTTGTTACAAACAGACAGATTCAAAACAGAATGTTCATAATGGAGCGGTCGAAGCCTGGGTTAACAGTGACTGCCCCTGGTACTGTTGGTATTGGTGGAAATCGGGATACTGTTGGGCCAAGGAGAAGGAGAAGAGGAGGAAAATGCATCCAGAGACAGAGAGAGAGGAGGATAAGCATGTTCAGGTCAGAAAATGTTGATGGAGAAGTACAGGGAAGGTAAGAAGTAGCTGCAAGGTGTGTTTTTGGACTTGGAGAAAGAATAGGACATGGTGCCAAAAGAGGAGTTGTGGTACCGTATGAGCAAGTCAGGAATGGTGTAGAAGTATGTGAGGGTGGATATGTATGATGACAGTGTGACGGCACTTTCTTGTTTGTAGTGGTCATGGACAAGTCGACTGACAAGGCCAGACAAAAGTCTTCATTGATTATGGTGTTTATGGATGACATTGTGATCTGTACCCCATCAGGGCATTATGAGTACTTGGTGATGCCTTTCGGCCTGATGAACGCCCCCGCTGCGGCGGCGCTTTTGGTGACCCCGCATGGGCCAGGACGTACGTGATTTCGTGGCCACCTGTAGGGTGTGTGCCTGTAATAAAGAACCCAGGGCTAAACCTGCAGGTCTGCTCCACCCTCTACCTGTGCCATCACGCCCCTGGTCCCACCTGGCGTTGGACTTCATCACAGGTCTACCCCCATCCAGAGGCAACACCGTGATCTTAGTTGTGGTCGACCGATTCTTCAAAGCATGCAAATTCATTGCATTGCCCAAACTGCCTTCAGCCAAGGAGACAGCTGACCTTCTCCTCCGCGAAGTGGCCCGAGTCCATGGTATACTGGTTGACATGATCTCGGACCGGGGTCCACAATTCACCAGTCACTTGTGGAGAGCCTGGCTACCACCCCCAGTCAAACGGTCAGACGGAACGCGTCAACCAGGACTTTGAGAGAACTCTCAGGTGCCTGGCCTCCTCCAATCCTTCCTCTTGGTCAGATCACCTCTTTTGGGCGGAGTATGCTTATAACACCCTCTGGCATACCTCGCTGGGGATGTCCCTGTCTGAGTGCCAGTTTGGATATGCCCCGCCCCTGTTCCCTGAAGAAGAGGCAGAGGTTGGGGTCCCGGCTGCAGAACAATTTGTTCAGCGCTGCCGCCGGGCTTAGGAGAAGGCGCCTTCGGCTCTCCAGAAAGCCGTTTCCCACCAAAAGGCAGCGGCTGACCATAGGCGGAGACTAGGGTCTTCGCTCCGCTCTGGGCAGAGGGTTTGGCTCGCCACACACGACTTGCCCCTCCGGGTTAAGTCCCGCAAATTGGCCCCGCGGTATGTGGGGCCATTTAAGATAGTGAGACGGGTCAATCCTGTGACATATCATCTCCTACTTCCCTCCTCCATGCAGATCAACCCTACGTTCCACGTGTCCCACTTGAAGCCAGTTCTGACTAGCACCCTTGCCCCTAAGGTACACGCTTCCCCGCCGGCGCCCCGGATGGTGGACGGCTCTCCAGCCTACACTGTCCGGCGCATTCTGGACTTACAGACCAGAGGAACACTCATGGGTCCCAGCACGGCACATTCTAAACCCCGACCTCATCTGGGCCTTCAAGCGGGACCGGGCCGCAGGGTTGGGAACGTCAGGGGCCTTTCCTAGGAGGGGGGTCCTGTGAGGAGACAGTCGGACTCCAGGCTTGCTGTTCCCACACCAACCAGCAGAGGGCGGCACACCACCAACACCCTTCCCCCGGTGGGGGGGCTGCACCTGCTGGCAATTAACCATTAGGCACAAATCCTATTTAAGAAGCCAGCACTGTTTAGAAGGTGCTGGGTCTTTGTATGTGTGAAGCCACACATCTTGCAGCCGGTAACACTGTATTTCTTTCCCTGGGTTTTTAAGTGATGCGTTTAAGCTTGATGCGTTTATGTTGGTTAATGTGAAAAGAAGAAAAAGAAAATAATATAAAAGATAAAAAGGATAAAAGGTTTCTGTTGAGAGCGCTCTCCCGCTGTTACCTGCTATTTCTGGCAAGGCCGGTTCTCTCTCCCGGCATCCTTGGTTCAATTTTTTCCCCCTGTCTGTGTTCTTGTCCCTGTTTCTGGCTCAGCATTAGAACAAAATAAGCAATATGTTGGGAGTTTTACTTGTTTGATTGTGACCAGACCCCATCTGTAACCTGTACCTCTTTCAATACCTTGTAATTAATA
>JBCNYH010000003.1:1457979-1473731 GCA_039654325.1 Tandanus tandanus
TCCTATTTAAGTGATTTCTTGATTGAGAACAGGTGTGGCAGTAATCCGGCCTGGGTGTGGCTAGAGAAATTGAACTCTGGTGTGATAAACCACAGTTATGTTTTAACGGGGGGGGGGGTCACTTTTTAACACAGGGTCATGTAGGTTTGGATTTTTTTCTCCCTTAATAATAAAAACTTTCATTTAAAAACTGCATTTACTTGTGTTGTCTTTGACTAATATTTAACTTTGTTTGATGATCTGAAACATTTAAGTGTGACAAACATGCAAAAAAAAAAAAAGAAATCAGGAAGGGGGCAAACACTTTTTCAAACCACTGTATATTGGAATCTGTTTACATGCTGATGAGCTGTACTGTACATAAAGTGACATCTCTGATCCTGTGTGCACGTGCTGTATTCAGGTGTACATCGGAGAGCTTCCGACAGACTTCCTAAGGATCACTCCGACAGTCCAGCAGCAGCAAGTACAGATGGACGCTCATACGGCACAGCAGCTGCAGTACGGAGGCAGCCTCAACACCATGGGCCGGATCAGCATCACGGTAGTGCAGGTATGCAGCGCAGGGTTAATTATATATACAAGTGTTTTATTTATTTATTTATTTTTGCATTTGTGTTCAGCCCCCATTTACTCTGATAACCCTAAAAAAAATCCAGCGCGACCAATAAACTGACAGGCCAGGCGAGGAGAGCATTGATCAGAGAACCAGTAAAGAGGCCCCTCTGGAGCAGCTGCAGAGGTCCACAGTTCCAGTGGGGGGACTGTCCACTGGACAAATATTAGTTGTGCACTCCAAAACTCTGGCCTTCATCGAAGAGTGGCCTAGACTCCCCCCTGGTGCTCGCCCGTACCATACCTTACCACTTTCAACTCATTTCATAATTTTTTTTTCTTCTGCCTGGTTCGGGTTGGATTGCAGGGGCAGCAGTCTAAGCACTGAGCTCCAGATGTCCCTCTCCCCAGCCACCTTCTCCTTGCACTCAGTTGATGGATGTAAGTTTGTGTTTTCATGGAAGATGTCAAAATGTTTGTGTTTTGGTGTTGAAATTTTGTCCCATTCTTGCCTGATATAGGTTTCCAGCTGCTGAAGAGTTAGTTAGATATTATTTTCATCGTGCCGCAGGGCAAAAGCTGTGAAAACTTTCCTTCAAATAAGACATATAATGGCATGGCCTGCAAATAGTCCGGACCTCGATCCAATTGAAAATCTCTGGTAGAAATTAAAGAAAATGGTCCATGACGAGGCTCCAACCTGCAAAGCTGATCTGGTTACTGCAATAAGAGAAAGCTAGAGCGGATTGATGAAGAATGCTGTTTGTCGATAGTTAAATCCATTCCTCAGAGAATTCATGCTGTTATTTTGTTGCACCACCTCTGGCTTTTATACTAGTGGTCTGTTTGTTTGGTGATTCCATAATATTTTCCTCAGAATTGAGTGATTCCCTATTTTTCCTGTTTCATCTGAAAAATTCATTGCAGTTGAAGGTTTTCTTTCTTTTTTATTTTTGAAAGTGTTTCATAAAACCAAAAGGTTGGAATGTTATATGAAGATAGTTTTGTGGCATGTGTGTGAACATCTTCCAAGAGTGGTGATTCCATACTTTTTGGCATGGTGTACTGTGTGTGTGTGTGTGTGTGTGTGTGTGTGTGTGTGTATATATATATGTATGTGTGTGTATGTATGTATGTATAAATGTATGATGTTGGTCCATTGCTGCCGATGAATTAGAATTTTTAGAATTGGGGAATATTAAGGCAGGCTTTTCTGGTGATGCGTTTAGCTCTGACGTTTTCGGTGCGTTTGTGCTCAGCCTTGTCCGCACCTTGTATGATCAGACATCTCCATGTCTGAGATCCCGTGCAAGGACCTCTCAGCTTTCAACAGATATGTGTATTTCTTTGAGGTTAGCCTTGAGTTTGTCTCAGGACCTTTTGTACTGTCCTCCTCAGGATCATGTTCCATGCTCCAACAGACATGCCCTGCCCATTGAGTTTGAGAGCACTGGAGAATATTTATAGATGGCATGTCCGCCCATGAAAGAACCTTTATGTTGGTTACTTTGTTTTGCCATTTTATTCCAAAAGGTTTTCATAAGCAGCTAAGGTGGAAGTTGTTTAGTTTCTTGGCGTGTTGAGCATATACAGTCCACGATTCACAGGCATAGAGCAGCGTTGATATCACAATTGACGCGATAGACCTGGATCTTGTTTGGGAGATGTATGCCTCGAGAGACCCGTACGTTTGGCCTGAGCCTGTCAAATGCTGTTGCTATTCTGCAGTGTATTTCACCACCGATGGAGGCAGTATTGGATAGTACTCTTTGCCTTTTGCAGGTTGATACATTACCTCTGTCTTCTTGATACTTATTGTCAGTCCAAAGCTGTCACAAGCTTTTGAGAATTTCTCCATGCTGTGTTGCATTTCTGCCTCTAATGTGGCATTTAGGGCACAGTCATCGGCAGAGAGGAGGTCCCTAATTATGGCAGCCTTAGTCTTTGTTAATCTGTGCATATTGCCATCAATTCTGTACTTGATTTTAATTCCTGGGTTTTCTTCAAAGGCATCAGTCAGCATTGCTGACTACTTAACACTGAAGAATGTTGGCTCTAAGACACAGAATTGTTTAACACCGTTGTTAACAGAGAAATCAGGAGATACCTCGCCATCATAACTTGGGCCAACATACCATCATGAAACTGTTGGATGAGTGAGATGAAGTGGTCTGGACAGCCATATTTTTACGTGATTTTCCATTGACCTTCCGGGCTGACCTTTCGTCAGGTCTACAAAGATGGTATATGGGTCCTGGTGCTGTTCTTGACATTTCTCCTGGAGTTGGCATGCAGCAAATATCATGTCAAATGTGCCACACTGGCTTTCAGGGAGTAGTCCATTTTCAAGGTGTTTGATAAGTCGGTTCAAGAGTACCCAGGCCAGACTCTTGCCTGCAATACAGAGTAGGGAGATGCCCCTGTGATTGTCACAGCTGTGTACAATAGTGGCATCTTTGAAGTCCTGTGAAAGCTTCGACTCTTCTTAGAAGTTGGTAAATAGTTCATGAAGCTTTCTTGTTAGGGAGGGACCACCATAATTGTATACTTCTGCAGGTACGTCATCTGGTCCTGGAACCTTGCTGTTCCATCTCCATGCTGGAGGGTCTCAGGTCAAGGTCTTTGTTTATCTCCACTTGAGGGAGTTGGACAATTGCTTCTTCATTGATTACAGAAGGTTTAATACTGACTCAAAGTGTTCAGCCCATCTTTCAAGGATTTTGCTCCTCTCAGTGATTAGTGTTGCTCCATCGGCAGAAAGAAATGGTGCAGTTCCTGTGGATTTGGGGCCATACACTTCTTGGGTAGCTCTGTAGAAGTTTTGTCCAGTCTTTTTTTTTGTCAGCATACTCCTGGATTTCCGTGGCCTTGTTGGATAGCAATAGGTCTTTCATGTTGCAGAGTTGCGCTTGGATCTTTCTTTATAGGTAGGGAAATCTGGCTTAGTTTTAGGGTTAGTTTTTGAGTTAGGGTCTTGCTGTAACAATGTATGAAGTTTCCGGTTTTCCTCAAGGAACTTGACGATATCTTCATTGTTCTCGTTAAACCAGTCCTAGCTGTGGGTCCTAGAAATTCAATCCCAGAGGAATAGACAGTGTCTCTAAAAGAAGACAATGCGTCATCCACCATTTGCTTGACAAGTTCTCGGTTAGTAAGTTTCTCATCAAGCTCATTCAAGAAGCTGTAGAGTGCTCATTTTTACCTTTATGATGTTTAGCTTTCGATGTGTTTTGCTACCTTGGGGCCTTCATTTCTTTTTCAGCATGAGTTTTATTTTTGATAGGACTAGTTTGTGATCCGTCCAGCAACTGGCACTGTGTGCTGCCTTGGTTATTTTTATATCACAATGGTCTTTATCCCATATGATTACAAATTTTATGAAGTGCCAGTGCTTTGACTTTGTTTGCATCCACGTGGTCTTGTTACGTTCAGCCTGTCTGAAGAGGGTGTTGGTAATCACGAGGTTGTGTGTCATACAGGTTCTTAGGAGAAGTCCATTGCTGTTACATTTATCTAGGTCATTTCTACCAATGGTTCCCTCCCAGGTTTAGTGGTCTTTTCCAACAGGTTTGTTGAAGATTGTGTAGTTCTTGGTAGAATTTATCTTTAATTCTTCAGGGTTAATCATTGTTGGAGCATAGGCACCGATTATGGTGGCATGTTGGTGCTTGCCAATGGGTATTTGCATGGGTATAAGTTGATCATTTATTCCTTTTGGGAGTTTGGACATATGTTTCAATAGTGCAGTTTTGATTGCAAAGCCAACCCCGGACTTGATCAGCCGCAGTGAGCTGACAAAGGTTTGCTGAAGCAGGCAATTTTTCGTGGAACCTTTTCCAGCCCCTTCCTCAGTCTATGGGAGGTAAGCAGTGCTGATTCTGAAAAGGGCTGCTTTGTCACTCAGGGGGCTGCTGAATCCTACTGCTGCCTCCTTCAGTTGGGAGATTACCCAATGCCCTGATCCTTCTGTGTGCATGTTTGCGGCTGTGACTTCCAGTGGTTCTACACCTGCCATGTCGTCTCTAGCCCATCACCACAGGACTTTTAGGAGTTGTAATGACTTGCACATGTATTTGTTTTAAGGGGAGGAAACTTGCACAACATTGCCCCCACTCTCTTGTCCAGGCACACCTTGGTCCAGTAGCAAGACAGAGTCAAGACTGCTGGAGCTGTTCTGGATGCAGGGACTGCCAGCAACTGTTAAGGTCTGAGCGGTGGCTGCCTGCGGGGTCCTGCTCTGAATTTTCTGTTGGAGTTGTTTCCATTAGCCATTTCCTTAATAGGGTGTGGCCACAAGGCAGCGGAGGGTTGTCGTTAGAGTTTTCCTTATCCTAGATCAGTGGCCCTCCCAGGTTGACGAGCCTTATCTGCCCGGAGAAGCTGATTTTCAGGCACCAGTGTCCCTCCTACCTTCCTCCTGCAGCTGTTATGTAGCAGCTTCGCGACGTGCACACTGGGGTAGGATAATGGATTCGACTGTCGGAGGCTATTTATTTATATATACTGGTCCAAAATTTAACATTCAATAATTCTGAAGCCCTTGGCCATAATCTTATAAAAATGTACTGGATTTACCAAGCACATGTTCTTAGTAATTCCTGCAAATACCAAGTTGATATCTTAAATAGCTTTTGAGTGAGAGCATATATATGTGTGTGTGTCTATATATTACATTGCATAATAACTCATCATGCCGCTCTATATTCCTGTCCATGGATGATTACTTGTGGTTCCATGAACCTTTCACTGTTGTAGTACATTGAGATGTACTACATTGATGCAGTTTGATGTTTCTGTCAGGATGAGGAATAAATAGTCATGTTAAATAAATTTGTTCAAAGTAACAAAATATTCCTGCATTATTCTTTAAACAGTGTGACTATAGGTCTTCTGTATGGGTTTTTTTTTTTTTTTTTTTGTTATAAATTTTAAAGATAAAGTTCTCACAATGACAGTACTGCTTGACTGTAGTTACTTAACTCAATTATCATTAGCTCTTTTTTTAGTAGCTATCTGTCAATTTGACAACTTGAAATTATATTTGAGTTTTAGAGGTCACAGTAAAGTTGTTGAACAAATTTGAAAATTGAATTCCTCTTTCTTTTCCAGGCAAAGTTGGCTAAGAATTACGGCATGACGCGCATGGACCCATACTGCAGAATTCGGCTCGGCTACACCGTGTATGAAACACCAACGGCACATAACGGAGCGAAAAACCCACGCTGGAACAAAGTGATACAGTGCCCGCTACCTCCTGCTGTCGACTCCTTCTACTTGGAAATCTTTGATGAGGTTCAGTTGATTATATCAGCTATAGGGTTGGCTACAGAAACAGCCATAAAGAGTTGTTCAAAAAATTTACTTCTAATCGATTGCTAGCTTCTCGACTTTAAAATATTAGTACACCAGCATTGTTCAACATAGAGGGATACATTTCATGCTATATATAATATAGTGTTGGAATAGGAAGGCTGTTATTTTTTTTGCAATGCACCGTAGACAGTGGACCTTTCTCTGACATTGCTAAGCTCTGCCTCACTGTTTACTTCTCCACAGTGTCCCACACAGCGTCTCTCTCTCTTGATAATAGTGGAGTACAGACAAATGCGTCTATTTTATCCAAGAGGATAAAATGGATGAAGCAGGGGAAAGCATGAGAATCATAGAAAAGTAAAAAAACAAACCAAAAAACTTACAAAGTGAAAAAAAAAATAAACGTCTTCTGATTTAAAATGCAGCAGCACATATTGGTGGGTGCACATGTAAGGCAGGGTGAGTAGAGTTTCCCCCCCGTTGTGAAGATTTAAGGTACTGCCTACACGTTTTCTCAAAATCAACTGACTGAGTGATGCAGCTGGTTAGTTGATTTGTTCAGGTTAATTCGTCCTTTTTCATAAATGTAAGTGTTTGTGACCCTCGTTTTAAAATCATAGGGGGTGACACTGTATTGTAAGTCACATGATCATCTCATGTCACCACCAGCAGCAGGGAACTAATTTAATGTCGCATATTGTTGCCCTCCTGGTGAAATCTGCTATCTCCATTTTTGACTGATGTAAAACTGAATGAAAATACAAATAATGATCATACAGTAACACATATGCAGTCATGGACAATCATGTGTGAAAGCCTGTATCTCGCCAACTTATTAACCAACGTTAATCAACTAGACTTAAAATAATCCTCTGATGGTACTGAATATTATGTTGTAGCAGCAGTATTGGGAAGAAATTTCTTTTATTCTTAACAGCTTCTTGTATATGAACATACCCATTTGTGCCTCGACAAAAGTCTTGTCGCAAAAATTTAATTTCACTTTCAAGACTATATTTATTACAGAAAAATGATAAAATGGCCTTGTTTATAACTAAATCTATAATTTTGTATCAAATATAACATATTGAAAAATTAAAAGCATCAATAAAGGTCAGTAGTGCCTCTGCAAACATGGCCGTGATGATACCAGACTCCCAGGTGCTCGTCATGATGAATAATTATCAAATTAAAATAAGCAGACATTCAAGATCTTCAAATTACAAATAATTAAAATTTGTAAGTGCTACTAAAAATTATTGATGCCCAAGACACTTGTAATCCATTTTTAATACACAAGTAAGCTATTTTAGAGGGCAGCTCATTCATCAAATGGTCAGAAAACAGTGTGTTATCAACCCTATGGGGAGAAATCTGAGCCACCTGTAGGTTTGAAACATAACGGGAAGCAATAATCTGTTGATATTTGCGTCTGGTGATGCTCCCACCCATCTTACATAGCTTTGTGATACCTATGTACTGGAGGTGACCATAAACCATGATGTTTCACTCTCATATATGACTGGCTCTTCGGTGAACTCTGGGTCCAGCAATTTTCTAGATGGTCAGTAACAACATTGGTGGTGCAGCAATATGATATTGAATTAATAATTCATCTCAAATATAATTTTTTTCCTCCATGTTTCTGCTAATATCAGTTTCCACGTGTTCTGGCCTTGGTAAGCATGTCATGGTGTTCTAGCTGTGTCTTGTACAGGTCCTGTATGATGACCATTGTAAGAAATATGATGTAGAGTTGATGCTGAAGCAGACATTCCTAGCTATGAGTCCTAATGGAGCTTTTGAGGGAGTCATGAGGAGGAACTACAACTTTTGGGCAGCCAGTTGTTTTGTGGATAGTTTTCCTGCATGACCTAGCTTACCTATGTGTACTAAGGGTGTCTGAAATTTCTTACTACTGCTTAATTTTATTTGCTTTTAGGAGATATTGAAAGATATTGAAAGTTTCTACAGTTCTACAAAGATGACGTGTGTGCTCACTTTGGATGGGGTAAATGCAGAGGCAATAATTTCCCTCGTGGGATTAATACAGTATATCAAAATCAATTTCAAATTTATTAGTTGTAAAAAATAGAAATTAATGATTTCCTGTTTTCACAAAACAATCTGTATACTTGTAGGTTTCATTTAAGCCATAGTTGATAAAAATCGCTTCATCAGAAGTGAACTGATGTTGTCAGCATTAGGCACACATGCAAAAAACATCCGTGAGAGTGTGTGTGTGTCTGTGTGTACAAAGTTTACATATATTACTTACATGGTTAGTGGTTGTGTGAAGCCATTTATTATCAAACAGTCATGTTTGCTCTTATTAAATCATAATGTCAACAGAAACTAACCAAATCACCCTGATCAAAAGTTTGCATACCCTGGATGTTTTGGCCTGATATCATGCACACAGGTTGAGACACACAGCTTTAAATGGCTAAGGTAACCATCCTGTTTGTTTGTAATCAGTGTGTTTATAAAGTCAGTGAGTTTCTGGGCTCCTGACAGACCCCTGCATATTTCAGCCGGTGCTGCACTAATGCTGCTGGATTCCAAGCCATGGTGAAAGCAAAAGAATCATCAAAGGATCTGCGAGAGAGGGTAGTTAAACTTTATAAAACGGAAATGATATAAAAGAATATCCGAGGAATTGAGAATGCCGTGCAGCAGTGTTCAGACTCTAATTAAGAAGTGGATAACGAGGGCTTCTGTTGAAACCAAGCCACGGTCAGGTAGAACTACAAAAACTTCAGCCACAACTGCCAGGAGAATTGTTTGGAATGGGGGGAAAAAAGCCCCCAAATTAACTTCAGCTGACATACAGGCCTCTCTGGGGAAAAAAAGGAGTGTGGCTGTTTCAAGGTGCAAAATAAGGAAGACCTTGAAGAAAAATGGGCTGCAGGGTCGAGTTGCCAGAAGGAAACAGTCACTACGCCAGTGCCACAAAGCAGCCCGCTTACAATATGCCAGTCAGCACAGGAACACGCATCAAAGCTTCTGGAATAAAGTTATTTGGAGTGATAAGACCAAAACTGAACTTTATGGCTGCAACCATAAACACTGCATTTAGAAAGGAGTGAACAAGGCCTATGATGAAAAGTGCATCATTCCTACTGTGAAACATGGATGTGGATCACTGATGTTTTTGGGATGTGTGAGGTACGACGGCACAGGGAACTTGGTCAAAATTGATGGCAAGATGAATGCAGCATGTTATCAGAAAATACTGGAGCAAAATTTGTACTCATCGGCCTGGAAGCTGCACAAGGGATGTACCTGGACGTTCCAACATGACAATGATCGTAAATCTAAGTCAACCTGTCATTGGCTACAGCAGAGCAAAATGAAGGTTCTGGAGGGACCATCTCAGTCTCCTGACCTTAGTATCATTCAGCCACTTCGAGATATCAAACGTGCAGTTCCAGCAAGACAGTCCAAGAATTTAGAGGAACTGGTGTTTTTTTAAACGAAAAGAATGTGCAGCTTTACCATTTTAGAAAATAAAATGCCTCATCCACAGCTACCACAAAAGACTTTAAGCTGTCATTGATGTTAAAGAGGGCAGTACACCGTGTTAAGAAATAGGATTTGTAAACTTTTGATCTGGAGGATTTGGTTAGTTTCTGTTGTCATTATTATTTAAAAAGAGCAAACACAATTGTTTAATAATAAATGGCTTCACGCAACCACTAACAATGAGTGGAAGAGAATATTACATACATAAGTTACATTAAAGCAGATGAATAGAACAAAAAGAAGTTAAAAGAAGTTATTTAAGATTTACCTTACTGTTTTGATGAAACATGTAGTGGAGTTAACACTCTGATTTCAATGACAAAAATAGGCATACGTCACTTTTTTTTTGTGATCTCACTACAAAAGCTGTAAGCAATTTTTTAAATTCATAAACAATTTGATTTAAGTTTAAAGAAGTGGAAAAAAACATGCACAGTGAAAAATAGTAAAGCTTATGCATTTATTACCTTTGGAAGTTCAGTACAACACTTCACAAACGTAACAAAAAATAAGTGTTTTTTTTCCCCCCCAAGCTCTTGCTGTCTCAGCTTCAGGAATAGTGTATCAAAGGAACAAAATAAAAAACGACTCAATTCACTATCATTCTCATAGTACTTAATTGCGACAATGGAAAATGCCTTTTCAGGCGTCTGTGTTTTCTGTCATATGTTCTTCAGCACGCTTCTTTTATTGTATGTAAACAGAATCTCGTGTGAATTGTAGAAGTGTTGAGTTTTATTTTATTCAGAAGTTCACCAGTATATATCTGATTTGTTAGCTTAATATCTGTATACCTTTATTATTGCCATTAACTTTACTTAAGTGAATTGAGGGATTCACATCTTATTCTTATTGATTTTGCACTCTTGCAAAAGTGAGATAATTGAAATTATGCATGTGTTCATCTGTAACAGGAGGGTTTGGAAGGCTTGACTTTCATTTAAATTTAAAGAATATTATATATACAATTCATTTACTTGCTAACCTTCGATCAATAGCCTTATGTTTTTTGACGTTTACATTCAGCTGCGTGTGGGGCCTGCTGTACACTTTAACTCATCATGTACACTTATCTAACTGGGTTTTCATCTTTGGTGGGGAAAAAAGGATCGAACGAGCTCCCTGTAACCTTTCAGAATACCTTTTGTGAGAATTGCACGTTTCCCAAACAGATCTTTTAAGCAATTTTAGCAGTAGCACTGATGAGCTGGATATGGTTTATCTATCAGCCTCTGTGTGATTGTGGGACGGTGTGAGAGTTGGCGGCGAATGCTTAAGAAAATAAGACATTTTGATTGGCTAAAAATATATACGTGATTGACACCGGGGAAAGGTCCGTAGGGTTTGAGATTGAGTTATGTGAGACGATGGATCAGAATTTAAGATTTAATTGCCTGCCCTTCAAATCGAGAATTGTTGAACAACAGAACCTTTGGTGGCAGATCACCCAATATATAGATGACCAGAAGTATTGGGACAGGTGAGTGACAGGCGTCCCGATGTGCCCTGTTAGATTGATTGTTTAAGAAGTGAATAACTCTGCATGTCCACTCTTGGTTTGAGTCCTGTATTTCTTCTGAGGAAGACCATATTTATTGTTCTTAAAACAAACCAACATGAACATCAGAGAGCTGTTTCTGGGAGAAAAGAGGCCATTTTAACACTGAGAAAAGAGTCAGTCCGTCATAGCTGTTGCCCAAGTACTACATACAATATCACATCTTATGTTCTGAAAAAGAAAGAAAACACTGATGTTCCACCAACCAGACATGGAGCAGCTCAGTGCAGGAAAAAAACTACAGCAGCTGATTATAGAAAAATATTTGGTCATTCATTCATTTTCTGAAGTGCTTAATCCTAGTCTCAGCCAACTCTGGGTGAGGGCAAAGTACACCCTGGACAGCTCGCCAGGCCAACGCATGGCAATATTTTTTGTATGCTAACATTTAAAATAAAAGGAACTATGTATTGAAACTCTTTTGTTCCATGTTGTTGTTTTTAGAGGGCATTTTCCATGGACGATCGCATTGCCTGGACTCACGTGACTATCCCGGAGAGTTTGAGGGAAGGCAGTATAGTTGACGAGTGGTTCAGCCTGAGTGGAAGACAAGGAGATGATAAAGAGGGAATGATTAACCTGGTCATGTCCTACTCTGTGAGTTTGAGCTGCTTACACACATATGCATGCACGCACGCACACACACACAGACCCACACTTTGATTTTTAAAGAGTGTTTTGTATAAATTACTGCACTGGTTTTTCATGTTTTTTTTATTTTATTTATTTAATTACAAATCACAAGATCTGGGCAGTGTGAATATTCTGAGAGTACTGCATGTAAAGGCCAGTACCAATAGCACTGTCACTGCAGCATTTCTAGGTGTTTCATAATCAGAGGAAATGCTGTGATTCTGACATCATTTGTACTTCATTTTGAGACTACAGTATTAAAACTGTTTTTGTGTTAAACTCGAAGCTTTTATCACCTAATTTAGTTCCAAAGCACAACAGATATTCATAAAAAAAATTCTGAACACTCATTCAGATTTTTAGTACATCTTACAGGGAAACATAAGAAAAGCAAATTAAAATAAGATTTTTTTATAAACAGGAGCGCCGTCATCACTGGTCATATTTTATCCAAACATTCGCAGTGCTACCCTCGTTTTGTTTATCTGTGTGGTTGTTATCACCTAGCCGAGGGAAACACAGCTGTTTCTGGTTTATTGCGCATGTCAGGCATCGTAATATTATATGCCAGTCTGGTCATCTCGCCATGGCACAGCAAGCAAAGGTCAGATTATCAACAGAAGTGAGCAGCACCTGGTAAATTTTTACGTTGAAGCAAAAAGAAAAGCAAGGATTGGCTGTTGAGAAACGATGTCAAACGTTGTCCAATCACGAGCAACTTTATATGGGGATTCTCCTGTAACAAAGATGGTATTCATAGTTCTTCAGTAAAATGTTCCTTCTATCCTGCATAAGTTTTGTAAGTTTCTGACTTCAAGTTATTGTCGAATTTCGCCCTGATATTAAGAGGTAATGTTAGCATGTATGCCGGTTTGCTGCGTTTTATCAGGGATGTGTGCGATTGTGTTTTATCAGGGATGTGTGCTGCAGACCACACACACACACACACACACACACGCACGCACACACACACACAGCTGATGGATTTCTATGTTAATGCAGGTATGGAGACGTTTGTGTTTCTTAAATACTATTAAAATGTTAATAGTATTAAAACGAGATTATATAGTGTATTAAAGCAGCCTAGTTGTATATGGAGCTGCTTTGTAAATGTATTTGCATATTAATGCATAATGTTAATTTCAGTACAGGAAAATAACAAATACCGGATTTTGGACTTAAAATTATTAATTTGGTCTCAGACATTTTATTTCATTAGATGTAATTTTCTTTTTACGAATATTTTGTTATTTGGTGTAATTGTGTATTTTATTTTATTGTAAAATTTTTGTATTATTTTAGATACACCTAAAAAAAAAAAAAAAACAGCACCCTTGACTGCTGCCCATTTTCCTCCTTTTTCTTCTAAGCCTGTTCTCATCCCTGCTAACAAATCAGATTTAAACTAGTGAATTTCTTAATAAAAATGCAACTAGCCATAAAAAAGTCATAGATGCTTCCATTGACAAACAATAGTACAAAAAAAGAATACTTCAGCATGTATTCATATGCCAGTTAATTCCGTATTACATGGGGTGATCACGTGATTTTTTTTGCATTACAATGGCACCCCCTGTGTACAGAGTAATTGCTGGTTTTTACTTTCTACATGAAAAAAGGTTCATGAAGCAGCATGTTTTAATAGAAATAGACATAAGCTTTGCATGCAATCTTTTATTAAATTTGGGTTAATTTCCTTTTAAAGGAGCCGCGCTACTCTTGTAACACCAGCCTCTGACACTGATTATTATTATTGTTATTTTTATAAATATTTTTATTTTTATTGAATCTTATTGTATGTTTTCTCTCTTCTTTCCTCTCTGAGATGCAGTCTGTACCAGCAGGAATGATTATGCCATCTCAGCCTGTGGTCCTGATGCCCACCGTTTATCAGCAGGGTGTTGGCTATGTGCCCATTACAGGTATGAGCTAATTATTGCCTTTATGATTTATTTCCATATTCAAACCACAAAAACATCTTGAACTACTTTAAGACTGGTCTGGTATTGTACTAAACACACATGAAGGAAGCACAACATATCACAACATGGTTGAATTTGGATTGTTTAACTGCAAGCTTTGGATAATTATGCAACTGAACTCTCATTCATCTTTTATTTCCCAAACCACTTAATCCTATTAGGGTCGTATCTCAGTCAACTGTGGGCGAAGCCATGGTACACACTAAACAGCTTGTCAGACCACCACAGGGCCAACACACACAACCATTCACACTCACACCTAAAGGCAATTTGGAACAGCCAATTAACCTAATCTGCATGTCTTGAATTGTGGGAGGAAACCGGAGCATCTGGAGGAAACCCACACAAACATGGGGAAAACATGCAGACCCAAAGCCGTCTTTCTGTGAGGCGGACGTGCTAACCACTACACCACCATGCCAAAACTGAACAGATTAGTAAATAAATCTGTCTGGAATTACCTTGTGGGACTTGCTTTACTTTCCAATGATTTCATTCAAATACATTTCATTTCCATTAAATTGAGATGTGGATCAAACCGTGATCTTCATTCCTGTTTAACTACAGTACAATAAATTATCTAAAAAAATATTTTTAAAAAATCAGTCAGACCCAGTGTCCCAGAAAACCCTCTGCACTTCTCACCAGCTTACAGAGTTTAAGCACTCTGAGATACACCTGATTATATGGAGATCCAACATGCTGTAATAACTCCAGAACCTCCTCAAATGTTTCACAAGGCTTCATTCACCCATGAATACAATTATATGTTTGTGTACTAAAATGCTTGGAATGTGCACTGTGATAGACGTGAGAAGGAAAACTTCTGAATGGAAATATTATTACTAGTCGTTTCCATTTCACATCACCAATGAGTTCAGTGCCCTTTAATGGGTGGAAGTCATGAAAATTAGTTCCATCGTCTTTTCTGCAAATTTTAAAGCAATGGAATTCATGTTTTCCTGGCATTTTCTTCATACCCCAGCCACTATTTATCTCCATAATGCCTCTTGGATAAGTCTGGGGGTGCAAGTCTTAAAGTCATGATAGCACCTTCCAGATGGGAGCAGGCAGAAGAGGTGGTGACAGGGGTGTGTCTCATCCCTTATGATGAAATTGACAATACATACATATGTGTACTGAATATGTCCTACATAATGAGCAGGGGAAGACCAACATCTTTTGGCATGACTCTCTGTATGCTTTTCCTGTCTGCCTCTGTGTTTGTGTACCACGCTGTTACACAGTACGTCAGTACGCTCTCCGTGCAGCTGTGATAGAAGGCACTTTAAAATGTTCTCAAAAAGTAGAGCCATTGTTATGCTTTCTTCACTAGGGCAGTGGTGTTAGTTGACCACGTGAGGATTTCAGTGATGCAAGTCCCCAAAAACTTAAAATCGTGTTTCCCCCTGAAGTCAATAACGAGCTCCTTTGTCTTTTTTATAGTGTAATGACTCCTCCACCTGGACACTAGGTGTCCCTGTTGTTTTTTCTTTGTATTTCTTTCTTGCTGCTGGTGTTGGGTGGAGGGTCATCAGCTGATTGAGCCACACCTGGGCCCAGTGCGTCAGTGTGACGTCGACACGCGATTGTAGTTTTCCTCGTGCAGTGTTTTGTGAATGAATGTGCAGTTGGAGACAGGGATGAGTGCGGTGAGTAAGTCGTCTGGTTGCTTTGGATTTACGGCTGTACTGATTACCTGTTTGCTTCATTCTGGGGTTTATGTCGCCTTGATCAGTTGTGTTTTGGTTTGCACTGAGCTGAGTTTTGGTTTGCAGTGGTGTTCCTGGATTGCAAGTTGCTGCAGTTCTGTTCCTGTTAAGCTCAGGATGAATTCCCTTGGAGTTCGTCAGGGGGTATTTGTAGTGTGGTGACGAAAGTGGTTGGAGCGGTTGTCTCGGGAGCATGTCTGAAGCTGCAGGTGGGGTCGCTTCATTGTGGTGCCACATTGTGCTAGTTTTACTGGGTTTATGAGATCTAGTGCGTAAATACCCACTACAAGTAGCACCTGAAGATTAGGGAGGAGCTTAGTCAGTTCTGGGTAGGCAGTTAAAGGAACGGAGCTCTGGTTGCATGTGGCTGTGTGGATCACAGAAGCTACTACTAGACATCTATTCAATTCAATTCAGTTTTATTTGTATAGCGCTTTTTACAATTGACATTGTCACAAAGCAGCTTTACATAGT
>JBCNYH010000003.1:1526716-1539049 GCA_039654325.1 Tandanus tandanus
TGACCAAATACTTATTTTCCACCATAATTTGCAAATAAATTCTTTAAAAATCAGACAATGTGATTTCCTGGATTCTTTCCCCCATTCTGTCTCTCATAGTTGAAGTGAACCTGTGATGAAAATTGGAGACCTCTCTGATCTTTTAAGTGGGAGAACTTGCACAATTGGTGGCTGACAAAATACTTTTTTGCCCCACTGTACAACTTTGACCTTGATATTTCAAAATCCGATCATCTCTTGGACTCGGGTAGGTTAGTGTCCCCACCAAGGTTGGTGAAAATCCATGCATGGGAGTAGTCAGCATTTTGTTCACAAACAAAAACAAACAAACAGAGGTAAAACTCCATTTTGGGTGGAGGTAAATGCAGCTTCATACTGTCTCATACATACAGGTGTTTCCCCTGACATGAAAACACATGCCCTCAGATAAAACGAAGCTTAAGGGAAATCCCATTTTACTATTAGAATTGTTTTTAGCAGCACTATTATTGTTTTCATTTATATATATCCAAATACAAAAAGGAATAATAATTACTCATTCTTTTATCTGAGAGTGTAATCTCTTATCTATTTGTCAAGGAGGCAGTCATCAGAGTGAGATCAACGATACCACCTGTAGAAAGAGTCAAATATATTTTATAATGAATGCTGGACTGATAGCTTTAGAGCTGTCAACATTTACATGCACAAGTGTTCAGCCTTTTAAACACTCCTTCAGCTTCCTCTTCTGCATTATTCTTCCCTTCCTATCCATGACAGGAAACACGCACACAGAAAGATGTCCCCATTACCCCTTTCAACACCACCTGCTGCAGGTCACTGATAAATGTTGCTATAACAACAGACCCTCGGTCAGTAGGTCCGATGAGAAGCGAATTTTAAAAGGTGAAATAAACTGGACTGTAGTAAACATTGAGTGAGATTTAGTAATGATGTAATAATACGCAGAAGAATCAAAATAATTTGAATATGACTTCTGGCTCTAGTTTTTTCTTATCCGATATGCTACATAAAAGTATGTACACCCATCACACTCATGTTCTTTTTTCCCTACAAAATGTTACCACAAATTTAAAAGCAGGTGATTGTATAGAACAGCTTTGTACACTGTAATATTTACCGTTTCCTTCACTGAAACTAAGAGTCCCAGGCACTGTTCCAGCATCATGATGTCCCTGTACACAAAGAGAGCTCCATGAAGACACGGTGTGTGAAGGTGGGAAGGAGACCTCGTCCTAATGCCACCAATGATCTTGTAGCTTACTTAACAAAAATCCCCACCGCAGGCCCTGAAATCTAGAGGAAAGCCTCCCCAGTAGAGCTGAGAGTAACTGAAACACAGTGAAATATGTTCAGATGGGTGTGGTGGTCAGGGGTCCACATTTCTTTTTTTTTCTTCTTTTTTTTAACTACCTGTAACTGACACATGGTAATATTTGGTTCAGTGAAGCAGGCTACTGACATGAGGTGGATATAAATTCTCAAAATTGTTATTTCCAAATTTGGAAATGGCAATGGAATGTGTAGCTTCTGTTTTATCAGATTTTAAACCTGGCACCAATACTGGCCAACCTCGATGCATGTATTACTTTTATTATTTTGCCCAAAGCTCATTGTTTGCATTCTTCATTTGAGACATCCTTTCAAAATAAAATTTATAATCCACAATGCCCGTCTCCTCCACAACACCACTGGTTTCCCCCACAATTAAATTCAATTCAGTTTTGTTTGTGTAGCACTTTTAAAGTTGACATTGTTGTAAATGTACAAATTTGGTAAAGAATTTCAACTTGTAATTTTTACCATTACTTTACAAACCCTATACATCCCAAATGAGCAAGCCTGTGCTGACAGTGGCAAGTAAAAACTCCCTCAGATGACATGAGGAAGAAACCTTGAGGGGAATCAGACTCTAAAGGGAAACCCATCCTCATTTGGGTGAAACCAGATAAAAATACAAACCATGCATCACAAAGTTAACTGTAGTTTGACATGAACTCCGTTTGGTTATCTTATAACTGTAATGGGAATTGTAGTCCTAAATCATTTCAGTAAAAGAGTTTATATCACCAGCAGTGAAAAGTCATCTTCACAGTTTCTGAGTGGATATTTAGGTCCATATGGATCATCATCAGCAGGAGGGAGGGGCTTCTAAGATCAGACATTAGTAGCACAACAGGATGGATCTCAGGATTCAGATAACAGAAGGATCAGGATCACTGGGATCTCAGAAGTAGCATGTGTACCTCGACAAAAACAAAAAAGGGATGGCTGTTAGATATGTTCATAATGGTGTAATGGTTAAAGAAGAGAGTTTATTAGTGCTGAGTGCAAGCAGGGACTCCGGCATGACTAACTATGACAGAATAACAAAAAAGAACCAGAAGGAAGACAGATATGAGCGCGCCCTGTGACATGGGGCAGTCAGCCACTCCACTGTCGATGGACCTGGGTGAGCTTGTGAAAGTGAGGGAGTGACAGCATCCCAACATCACAGTTTTCCAGAACTCTCTATGCCTGAGAACCCCCAGATCTGCTCCTTTTCTAATAAAAGCCTATTAACAGAATGCTCCACTAAACAAGTATTTTTTCAGCCTAGTGTTAAAAACAGAGACTGTGTCTGAGTCCCGGACATTAACTGTAAGGCTGTTCTATAACTGTCGGACTTTGTAAGAGAAAGCTCCGCTCCCTGCAGTAGTCTTCATTATTTGTCTCTCATACAATTGATCAGTAATACAGGCTGCACTATTCCTTTTTCATTTTTTTTTTTTGACAGTTTTACTTACTTTGTCCAGCAGGCACTGTTCTGACTAGGGGATAACTGTATGAGATTAGACGTTGATAATGAAGTTAATGTTCTTTTCCCAGGGAGTGGTGACAGCAGCGACAAGTTTAATCATTACTCTGGCTCAGAAAAACCCAGACGATTTTAAGACCGCCGTGTCTCTGGCTGTGGCCAGACTCAGCAGGGTAAGATCATCAATCCTTCACATCTGTTACGCTAAATAACATTTTGAACACATATGAAGGCAATTTAAACCCGAGAGCATTATTTATACACAAGGTTGGAGTGTTTCTTCATCCACCTCCTCCTCAGCTTCCACACCGTCAGCACCATACACCCCCTCCTCACCATACACTCTTATCACCACCATACGCTTCATCCCCCCACCATCCACTCCCTCCTCACCATTCAAACCATCATCACCATCCTGTTCTTCCTCACCCTCTGCATCATCTACACCATCCACTCCCTCCACACCATCACCATCATCACCACCATCTACTCCCTCCTCACCATTCAAACCATCACCACCATCCTGTTCTTCCTCACCGTCCTCATCAACCACACCACCACCACTGTCCCCTCCCTACTCATCCACTGTTCCCATCCTCACACCATCTGTGCAATCCACATCATCCAAACCATCCACAGTATCACCACCCTCTGCACCATCCTCACCATCCTTTCCCTCCACTCTATCTGCCCTATCAGCACCATTCACACTAACTGCTCCGCCTGCACAATTCACACCATTCGCGTCATCCTTGTACAGAAATATAAAATGAATGAGCTGATTCATCAGTTTCATAATAAACATTGGAAAAACAAAGGGGCACATTTGCAGTGTGGGAATAATATCTGTTAATGTAATTCCCTGATCAGACAACTGGTGTCCTGGTGTGGTACACTGCTTTTTCATAGCACTGAACAGTCCAAAAAACATATGATGAGCACCTTAGAGGATTTTGAAAAATATTTTTCTGGGGGGCGTGATTGATTTTTTTTAAATAATTTTTAAAATCTTTGTTTATTCTTCTTTTTCTTTTCAGATCGTCACATCAGCGTCCACAGACCTGCAGGACTACACCTATTATTTTGTAGCTGCACCATGGCTGTCAGTCAAATTGCTTCGCCTACTGCAGTGTTACCCACCACCAGGTAGGGGTGTGTGTTTGTGTGTGTGTGTGTGTGTGTGTGTGCATAAGTAGTTTATTTAAAATGACTGAGATTATTTATTTATTATTGCCCCCTTAAAAAGGCTACTCTTATAACACCAGCCGCGGGTAGCTATCAGTAGAGATATCTATCGGGAGCTCTGCCTTTAGACAGTGCCTACATCTTTTTATTACTTTTCTCAGACTGTACTTCCTATAGAACCTCAGCTGTGGACTGTGTGAACCTGCCATGCTGTGTGTCAAGCAGACATTGGTCTTTGGAATTGTGGTAAAGCCAACTTAGCAGAACAAAGCCAAGAGCAGTTGCTGGGATTTTATACATTTCTATATATAAATTTTTATAAATTTTATAAAGCTGCTAATCAAAAAGGCTTATTCAGATTTCACACAATAACACATCATACAGAAAAAGTATACCATTCTGAGATGCATAATTTTTAAGATATTGCATCATGAATCTAACATGGCTACAGACTCTACAGCACTTTAACAATAACACTGTCATTAGTCATTTTGGGATAAAATCCGTAATCTTTAATGGATTTCTTCAATTCAACCATAATTTATTACAGGTTATGTGTCTGTATAATATTACAGCAGTTTCAGCATCAACACTGTTAATGAAATATGAATAAGTTGCATTGAAAATTATTTTTTTTTCAAGCGAGACAGTATAACACTGAAAAACTGCCATTTTAGTGGAACATGTAAAACCTTATCCGCAAAACAACTGACGGCAGCAACTTGAAATTTTCAGGAAGTAAGATGGTCATCCACCACATAGGAAAACATCAGAATATATTTTTATGGCAAACTAATTCTCTGTATTAGGAGCGTAACATGAAAAAAATTAAAACCATCACCAATACTATGTTTTGCCCCTTTATATATATATATAAGTACAGTGGGTTGCAAAAGTATTGATACCCCTTTTCCACATTTTTCACTTTACAACCACAAACATAAATATATTTTATTGGGAATTTATGTGATAGACCAACACAAAGTGGAGCAGAATTGTGAAGTGGAAGGGAAATGATTTTGGTGTTCTATTATAAATAAAAATCTGAAAAGTGTGGCGTGCATTTGTATTCAGCCCCCTTTAAACCGACACCCCTAAATAAAATCCATTGCAAACAATTACTTTCAGAAGTTATCTAATTATTAAATAGAGTCCACCTGTGTGTAATGTAATCTCAGTATAAATACAGCTGTTCTGTGAAGGACTCAGAGGTTTGTTAGAGAACAAAGAACATCATGAAGTCCACGGAACACACCAGACAGGTCAGGGATAAAGTTGTGGAGATGTTTAAAGCAGGGTTAGGTTATAAAATGTATCCCAAGCTTTGAACATCTCACAGAGCGCCGTTCAATCCATCATCTGAAAATGGAAATAATACAGCACAAGTACAGCAAGTACAGCATCTTCTACCAAGACATGGCTGTCCACCTAAACTGACAGGATGGGCAAGAAGGGCATCGATCAGAGAAGCAGCCAAGAGGCCCAAGAGCTCTGGTCTTTATGGAAGAGTGGCAAGAAGAAAGGCATTGTTGAAAGGAAGCCATAAGAAGTCCCATGTGAAGTTTTCCACAAGCCATGTGGGGGACATAGCAATCATGTGGAAGAACCAAAATTGAACTTTTTTACTTAAATGCAAACGCAATGTGGGGATGCTTTTCTTCAGCAGGGACAGGGAAGCTGGTCAAAGTTGTTAGAAAGATGGATGGAGCCAAATACCGAGCAATCTTGGAAGAAAACCTGTTAGAGTCTGCAAAAGACTGGGGCGAAGGTTCATATTCCAGCAGGGCGATAACCCTAAACATGCAGCCACAGCTACAATGGAATGGTTTACATCAACGCATATTCATGTGTTAGAATGGCCCAGTCAAGGTCCAGACCTAAATCCTATAGAGAATCCGTGGCAAGACTTGAAGATTTATGTTCCCATATTTTACAGAGAAGAATGGGCAAAAATTTCAGTCTCTAGATGTGCAAAGCTGGTAGAGACACACCCCAAAGACTTGCAGCTGTAATTGAAGCGAAGGGTTGTTCTACGAAGTATTAGTTCTGTAAAGGTCTTAGGTCACACGATGTCATCTTTTTGTGAGAAAATTGTGAACAGAAATGAACTCGTCTCTCAGATATTCCACAACAATTAAACTGTCACCTGCGAAAAAGTGTGACGTGTCATTCATCCTTGTTTCCATCCAAAGTTCAGACTTTTGTGCTGCTGATCCTTTGCTCACTTACATAAGTGTTTTTGTGCTGTTTTTCCACACAGTGGGTACATTCCTGTATCAGTCTTTGAACGACTGCCTAATTATTCACTAATGAGGATAACTGCATGTTTCTTGTTGCTAATGGGTTCAAAAGGCTAAATTGGTGCGCCACTTGGACTGGCTCCTGATTGTGCTCTGCTCTGATCAATGCAGCTCCCTAGTATTTGGACAGACAGCTCAGTCTCCTCATCTGTTATCTTTTGGTGTTTTAGAGACTTGCTAGAGCAAGATGTTCACTTGATTCATTACACTGAGGTCAGAGGGCTTGTTGTATAATAATGATTTCACTAGATTAAAAAAAAAAAAAAGATTTTACAGCTGCTACCAAGGGAGGTGTTGTACCTTGAAATGTGGCACTGCCTCCACTTTCTTCATCATTTTCATTGTCGTCATCATCGTCTGTCTATAGGGGCTCAGCTGGAGAAGTATCACAAACATTAAACAGAGATTAACAGCATCGCTGAATATCCACATGTTGGAGCCAGACAAATAGCTATAGAAGCCGTAAATAGAGCAGAATATTCGCACAACAGCCACCAGTATCAACCACAAAGGAACAGGGCTTCAGGAAATGGCTTATTTTTTGTGCACTTGTTGGTTGGTGAGAACAGTGTACAATTTACTTTCTGTGAAGGAGATTTAAAAATACAGCGTACTCGATGGGAAGTGTATGCTTAAGGTGAAATGAGAGTAAAGCCGTACAGAATTGCCTTTTACACTGAAAATATGTAGATTTTCATCACCAGGTGGTTTTTACTTGCATCTACAAATCTGCAATCTGCAAAAATTAGTTTGATCGTTTGCATTTGCCTGTTTGAAAAGGCCATTATTTGTGGTTTGCATCTCTCTTGCGAGAGTGCGATATCACGAGAATAGGACATGGATGCATCTGTTCATACAAGGCAAGACAACAGCAGTAATAACAGTATACAGATATTAAGCTGACAGATCAGATAAACTAGTGAACTTCTGAATAAAATAAAACCTGGCACATCTGCACATAATACTACATTACATTTACACACATCACACAGGCATCCGCTCTTGATCAGATCAACACATGGCACATATACCAGTACATGTAGTGCACAACACTTATGTTTTACTGATTTATTACTGTTTTTTTTCCATGGAAAAGGTTGTGATAGGAGTAGTGTGTTTTGATGTTTGTGGACATATACTAAAGCTTTTATTAAGGTTGAGTTTTATTTGTGCTTTACTACACTGTGAGCAGTATTCCTCTGCTGTAAACCTGCTGTTAAAGAGCTGTGGGGTGATCAGATGCTGTTGATTTTCATGTGAATAATTGTTGACGTGCTCTCGACTCCTCCGGCACTTAAAATCCCATCGCTTTGTGAAACTGAGACCAAGATCAATAATCTCATGACTTTTTCACCTTTTAATGTGACCTTGAACCTGCACATACAACTCAAGGGGAAAACAAATCTTTTATACGAAAAAACATGAATAATGTGGTTGCATAAATAGGCACACCCTTAAACTAATATATATATTTTTAACTTTTTGATTGATCACAGCATTCGGTTATTTTTGGTAGGAGTCCATCAGCACGATGTCTTAACTTGGCAGTGTTTGCCCACTCTTCCTTACAAAAGTGCTGCAGATCACTTGGAATCAGGTCTGGGCTCTGGCTGGGCCATTCCAAAGCTTTTCTTCTCTGCAAAGAAATGAACTGTTTATTGTGATCTCTTATTGTAGTAATCTTGTAGTAGTTGCCAGTAATGCTCCCTTACTCTTATGTCATATAAAGTACCTGTAGTTTTCCAACCGTCATGTCATAGGTAATTGCTTCTCTCACCTGGTGTATCCTTAACTAGCTGTATTAGAAAGGTGGGGCTCACAATTGGGGGTTTAATAAAGGGGACTTTATCAGATCTCATCCAACTGAAAGCTAATCTGAGTTGCTTTAATTGATGGTAGGTGTGTACTATTTTACCACATTATTTTACTGTTTTATTTGTATTTTTCAGTTGAGTTGTGCAGGTTAACGTTCATAATGAATGTTGACTGGATATGGTTTCAGAGGACGCAGCGATTCGTGGACGTTTAACCGAGTGCCTGGAGACGATTCTGAACAAAGCACAAGAACCTCCCAAATCCAAGAAAGTGCAGCACTCCAATGCCAAGAACGCAGTGCTGTTTGAGGCCATCAGTCTCATCATCCATCACGACAGGTTACTACTATTATCCTTCAAGTGCTAATGATCCAACTCGAATTACAATTTAAACTGATAGAGAAATGTAAACTTTCTTACTTTTAATTCTGTCTATTTCATCTCCTCCTCTCTCCTCGTCAGTGTCTGTGGCTTCCTGTCTCTCTCTCTTTCCGCTGATAAAATTAGCTAAGGTTAATAATTCAGATCTACTGCCACTAGTGGAAACAGTGCAGATAATACATGTTACACAGTCTCTGTGTTTGTTGTGTGTTGTATGTAATGTTGCTGATCACTTGGTTCATCCGTATGCTAATGTTATCATTACATTTATTTTGGGGTTATTGTAAAATATTGGGATTTTGGCTGCTTGTAGTTGCAGCAGTGTAGCCATGTGTAAGTTCAGCACATCTGATTCTGGTATCTTAGTTACATCCTGCAATGTTTTCTGTCGAATAAGGATGAACAATGTACCATTAGCTCATAGCTGTGAACTTTTACCAATGCCAGGTCACTCAAACCTGGCAACATATAACCCGATGAGTACTGTTAGTGATACTGGAGTGGAACTCATAGCAATCTTGTGTTGAGATGCCCTTCTGCTCATCGTGGTTGTAAAGAGTAATGACTTGAGGTACTGTAGGTCTTGTGTCAGCTCAAACCAGTCCAAAGTTAATACTACTATGAGTGTCCTGTTTTGATATAATTCTAACCACCCCACCACCCACCCCCCACTCAGTGAGCCGACGCTGCTGGTGCGAGCCTGTAATCAGTTGGGTCAGTTCCTTCAGCACCGAGAGACCAACTTGCGCTATCTGGCCCTGGAGAGCATGTGCACTCTGGCGAGTTCAGAGTTCTCCCACGAGGCTGTAAAAACCCACATCGACACTGTAATCAATGCACTGAAGGTAAAACACCTTTATTTCTCTGAGAACTAAACTGGGAACGGTCTGTCACTCAAACAGTACCATATTAACTCTTGTACTGGGATTCTTCCTTTCTGTTTGTGTAAGAATGATCATACAAACTGTTTAAATGTTAGAGAGTACAGATTTAACTGATTTGGTGAACTTATTGTGAAGTCCTGCCAACACACACAGGTGGAAATGACACAAGTTTCTTAACTAACTCACTAAGCAGGTTAAAGCTTGTGTGCTTTTTCCGATCTCATGTTTTGCCCTAAAGCATAATGGACTACACCACAAAATAATGTAAGGGTGTTCACTCATGAACGTATCATTTCCTGTGTAGGTGAGAGTTCTTCTATTGTCATTATCCCGGTTTTAAGAGTTCTAAAAGGTTTCCATCGTTGTTTTTTTTATTGCTAATATGATTGATTACCTGCTACTCCGAGAGATAACTGGCAGCTTTACACTCGGATTTATTCAACTCTGAAAAGTTCCTGAATCTGAAAAGCTTGTTGATTAAATTATGAGATAATTGGCACCCGAGTGGCGCATCGACAAGGTGCGCGACTATCAACCCGGAGATCGCAAGTTCGAATCCGGATTCATGCCACAGCCATCCGTGACCGGGAGTCCGTGGGAGCTGATTGGCCGAGCTCTCACGGGAGGGAGGGATGGCATACGCTCACTTCCCTGTCACTCACAGCGATCACCAGCCAATCATGGGCGTCTGTGGGCTCATTCATACGAGGGGGCGGATAGCGCTTTCCCTCCGAGTGTGTTAGGCCCCCAAATACGCATGCGCCGCAGTTCGAAAAGAGGCGGGTGGTAGCATCGCTTGTCACGGAGGGGGCGTGTGCTTGCTTACGCCCCTCCATGGTCGGTGGTGGTCGTGTGATGGGGAAGGCTAAAAGCTGATGGGTGGGAATTGGATACGACTAAATTAGGGAGAAAAATGGGGAAAAATCCCCAAAAAAAAAAAATTGTATGAGATAATTAATCTGTTAAATAAAAAGTATGGTGCAGCAGGTGCTGCGGTTTATTTATTGGGTCAGTACTCATTTTTTCCCCTCTGATTGTTAAATGAGAGAAAAAACTCTGGTGATGACCTGCCCACAGCCCGCAGGTCCATCCCGCTCGGCATGCCTGGAATAGTGGTTATCACAGAATTAACTCCGAGTGATCAGGAGGGGTGTATGGTACGCAGCGGAGCGGTCATGTCACACTGGGTTGATTTGGTGATGACTGGCTCGCTGTATATTATCCTGTTTGTTACTGTATAAATAAATCAATAATTTAACACCTTATGTAGGTTTCAGAATAATTTTATTGCTATTGCTTACCATGTGCTTCATAGTAACGGCCTCTGCTTAGCAAAAGTGTTATGAGAAAATAACAGACGGCGGAAAGCTGAGTGTTCGAATGAGCCACGTAATAAGAAACATTAGTGTGTACTACACAGGAAAGGTGCATTCTGATTAGTTTTCTATCTCAGAGATATTAGACATTATCCCCAGTGGAAAATGCTTGAATCAAAACGACGGACACCCACAGTTTTTCATGGTCACTTGGTCCTGCTTTAAATGGAAGAATATATCATAAAAATCTAATTTTGTTTCAGTGTAGTTTAACGTTCTGTCTCGGGGACTATTCCGCGACATCCACCTCACCGGGATGATATCAGTACCATCTTAGCCTTTTACTATTTATTACCTCTGACCATCTCTCTTCCTCTCCTGTGTAACTTTCCCAGTCCTGTACACCCAGGGGTCAGATTATTTTCTCTGTATTGTGTGTGTGTAGACTGAGCGTGATGTGAGTGTGAGACAGCGGGCTGTGGATCTTCTCTATGCCATGTGTGATCGTAGCAACGCCAAACAGATTGTTGCAGAGATGCTGAGCTACCTGGAGACAGCGGATTACTCCATCAGAGAAGAGATTGTACGTGTGTGTTTATAATCTATTCCCCCTCCTCTTCCTCTGTCTCAGTGTCTTCAGTCTGCATCGTGTACAGCATATAATGCAGTACAGAGCATACAAAGTGTTTGTGGCATGTGAACCACAGAAGGTGACCCCTGAATTAAAGTTGTACAAATCTTCCACCTGTTCTCCTCGTCAGGTTTTGAAAGTGGCCATCCTGGCAGAAAAGTATGCGGTGGATTACACCTGGTACGTGGACACCATCCTAAACCTGATCCGCATCGCTGGGGATTACGTCAGTGAGGAAGTGTGGTACCGAGTCATCCAGATCGTCATCAACCGAGACGATGTGCAGGGATATGCCGCAAAAACTGTGTTTGAGGTTCCGCTCCCACTCATGATTGACTCCTCAGCTGTGTTTCATGTCCCCAGCTCTGTTTATCTGATAAAGATGTTACCTAATATTAACCAGCAGCTGCCCTGTGCTCTGTCTGTGTCCTCCACAGGCCCTGCAGGCTCCAGCCTGCCATGAAAACCTGGTCAAAGTGGGCGGCTACATTTTGGGCGAGTTTGGGAATCTTATTGCCGGAGACCCACGCTCGAGGTAGTTTTAATGTTGTTATTATAATGTATAGGTCACGCTAGATCTAAATTGTAGGGTGCTGTGATGGTGGCACGGTGCTGATGTTTTTTACCATCATGTAGAACTAACGCTCGCACTGATTTCTGAGTTCTTTTAAAGATTAGTGCTGCTGTTAACACTCACTTTTCCTTTTTATTATTCTTCTTCCGTCGCACTTAATGCGGCCCAAACGGCAAAGTGCACCTGCCCAATGGATATATAAAAACTTGTGTTTCACGTTACCATGGTGACACAATTAGCCCAAAACCACTCCAAAAAATTCCCATTGAAATGAATGGGGAGAGGTCGACAAACGATCATGGAACTCACCTCACTTTGACGCCTCGCCAAGAAGCCACACTTTCACATAGAAACTTGGTTCAACTTTTAAACCGTAGACACTGAAGTCAAAATGGCTTTTTGCTACCATTAATGGTTTTCTCTTAATCTTTGATCAAGTGTCATAAGGATT
>JBCNYH010000003.1:1654227-1667218 GCA_039654325.1 Tandanus tandanus
GCTCATGGTGAGAGAAAGAGAGAGAGAGAGAGAGAGAGAGAGAGAGAGAGAGAGAGAGAGAGAGAGAGAGAGAGAGGGAGACAGACAGAGAAAGAGATAGAGAGGAAGAGAGAGACAAAGAGAGAGACAGAAAGAGAGAGACAGAGAGAGGGAGAGAGAGAATAAGAAAGACAGAGGGGGTTAAGCAGGTGAACAGGTCATCAATGTTAAGCCCACAGGTATAACTCCAAGGCAGATTCTATATCGCTCACAAATGCTCACAAATGATGAACTCCACAATGATTTTATATAAATGACCATGTGTTCATTAACCGCTTTGTCAATTCTTTGTGTACTTACATCACAAATTCTCCGATTATTTACCTCATTACCTCTGCCAAGGAGGTTATGCTTTTGGTTTGTGTGTGTTTGCTAGGAGGATTAAACAAAAGGTTATAAGTGGATTTTCATGGAATCTCTACCAGGCGTGGGGCTTTGGACAAGTAAGACTCCTTTAGATTTTGGAGAGGTGTTAAAACAATAACCACAGAAAAAGCTGAATATGCATTAATATTGATTCATTGATTCCCATTAAGGGCGGGCGGCACCGTGGTGTTGTGGTTAGCACGTCCACTTCACAGCAAAAAGGTCCTGGGTTCGATTTCTGGGCTTGGGCGTTTCAGTGTGAAGTTTACATGTTCTCCCCGTGTTTGTGTGGGTTTCCTCCAGGTACTCCGGTTTCGTCTCACATTCCACAGACAGGCACATTAGGCTAATTGGCTGTTCCAAATTGCCCCTCGGTGTGGATGTGAGTGAATGGTTGTGTATGCATTGCCCTGTGACAGACAGTTCAGGGTGTACCCCGCCTTCACCCAGTGCAGGCTGAGATGGGCGCAAGTCTCCCTGCAGCCCTAATTAGAATTAAGTGGTTCAGCAAATGTATAAGTGAGTGAGTGATTCCCATTGGATTCTGAACCCAGGACCGTTGTGCTGTGGGGCATTTTCATAACCAAAGGTCCTTTTGGGAGTCTCCAAATAGACACTTAGTGCATAGAGGTACCTTTTGTAATAAACATGTAATGAATTCAGTTTTGTGATTGGATTTTAGCCTGAGCTTCATAAGACCTGGTGATATAGCCCAGTGGTGTGTTTGTGAGCTAGAACTGATGACCTAGAGAGAGAAACGGGCTCTGTTACTGTGTCTCAGGAATTCACACAATTATTCTGAATTCAGGAAAAAACCTTGAGTCCTACCCTGGGTTTCACTGGGGAACGATGCCCACGATCTCCGCAATTCAAAAAAGCATGGAGCTCCACGATTTATGAGCATGCTTGGAGCATGATTGGGGTATAAAAAGGAGGCAGGGTGCATCCAGGAAAATGAAACTTAAAGGAATCGTGTTTCCAAATGAACCAAGATCGCCTACAATGGCACATCAAGGTCTGTAACACTCTGTTAAGGTCTTTTAAACTCTACTGCACTCTACTACGCTTCCCACATTCTATGACGATTGGTGTCAAATTGTAAGACATCATAATAATCGTGCCAGTCAAATATTTTGCAATGATAACCAAGTTCCATTAAGATCATCATGATTCCACCAAGTTCTTTTAAGATCATCACGATTTCACCAAATTCCCTCAGGATCATCACGATTCGATCCCACAACCCCCCACGCTCATCACGATTCTCTCAAGTCATGGAGATCACCTACATCGTGTCCAAGTTTAAACCCAGGGTTAGCCTTCAAATCAGACCAGGCTCATGCCTTTAGGCCAAAGTATGTAGGAAAGGTACTCATGCAATTTCTTGTGGAAATTTAAAGGGGCAAGTAGAGTGCGGGGGTGTAAATGTATTATATATGTTCTACACACCAGATAATTTTATAAAATAATTATTCCCATAAATCTGTTTCAAAAGAAAATCAATAAAGAAATATAAAAGCTGATATAAAATATTCACTTGTGTTTATTGGAGTATATTATGTAGCTGTGTGTCATTGCAAATATTTCCCCTAATGTTTTATTCATGAATGCAGTGTTGAAAATGTGACCTCCCATTTCATGCCTTTCAAGATTTAGTCTTTCTGAGGAAATTTTTAGCACTGATGATGATATGTACCTCTGACATCTCAATCTTCCTGTCAGCGTTCCTTTCAAATTTCTTCATGAACTCCTGCATCTTCTCTTTTAAAGCACCGTTCACAGAATCCTTAAGTACCAAACACAAATATGGAGAATTATACTGAAAGAAATTGTCTGTAAGAAACATCATGCACTGCAGCTGTCAGGTATTATGTTCACATTACAAGCCTTGTACTCTCAAATCCCAACACTTTTACTGATCACATATAATAATAATAATAATAATAATAATAATAATAATAATAATAATAAAAAAAAATAATAATAATAATAATAATAATAATAATAATGATAATGATAATAATAGGGAACGATGGTATGAGCATGAATCCATGACTTTCACAGAGAAAGACAGGTTCACAAGACAGAAAGATGAACAATAAGTACAAAATGTGCCTTCTCATTGACATGACAATACCCCTCGATACCAACATCTCAGTCAAAACCACGGAAAAACTTAATAAATACAAAGACTTTGAAATCGAGGTTGGGAGAATGTGGGGGCCTAAAACAACAACAGTCCTGGTGGTTATGGGAGCCCTTGACACCATCAAGAAGGACATGGAAAACTACACCAACAAAGTCCTTGGCAATATCAGCATACATGAACTCCAAAAAATAACTCTCCTTTCTACAGCCCACCTTCTCAGGCGGGTTCTCTCCATCAAGTAGAAACCCTCTTTGCCTCCCAAAGCCCATGGTTTGGACTCGGATGCTGAGAGAGAAAATCACTAACATTTACACTAGTGTATCCTTTATAATAATATAATAATAATAACAATAACAATAGTAATAACATAATAATATGGGCCTGATGATGGCCTCTCTGTGGTAGGCCTAGATAGGGGAACTTTGTTCCCTGAAATGAACGTACATCACCCAGTTAGGGCTGACCCCCCGATGCTGGTATATTACTGGATTACTGCAAGACAAGAGGAAAATTTCAACCTTATACCTCCTCAGCCCAGTCAGCCTCTTTCTGGTGATATAACCGACCTCACTGGAAATGGGAATTCGCCCAGGAGGAGGCAAAGAACCCACCCAAGAATATCTTAGACAAACCATCTGAAGAGCACACTACTTGAGTTTGCCAAAGTGACTGTAAAAATCCACGCATCAATGGCAAGTCGGTCAAGCAACATTGGGACCATGCCAACCCAATATACGCTTAAGCAAATAATCTTGAGCAAAATCGCAGAGATCAGCTCCGACATCTAAAAATTCACATGCGCCGTGACCCATGCAATGAAACTCATGCGGAAGGTCAAGTACCATTGCATGAACCCGAATTTTTGGCAGCAGCAGACAGGCAACTTCAAATGGAGGCTCGCATCATATTGACACCAAGTGATGCCGATGCCCCTCCGTCCAACCTGAAAATTTCCCCTGGCCTCGCAGCTCTTTTGGAATATGTCCCCTCTCAGCAGCCTCATGATTTTTCTGATGACCCTACCTATATTTTGTTTCATTCTTTCTATGATAATTTAATTGCTTCTCCATTTGATAAATGCAGGCCAGTAAAACAGTTAAATCTAACTTTTCCTTTCTTTGACATTGTCTGCCGATTGCTCTCTTTATGATATTGACTGCTGTGTGTATGCTGCTGCCAGAACATTGGAGGAACTCCACTCAGTTTCCAAACAAGATGTAACAAATTCCAAAAAGTCAAAAAATCCTAAAAAAAAAAACGGTTTAAAATCAAAATTACTGAAACTAGAAAATATATTTCATGGCTAGAACTGTGTTTGTCTGTCAGGGCTTCTGGTGAAACATTGACGATAAATCAGAAAAAAATTTGGAGAAAACTAAAAACTGAATATAAAACAACTCAAGAAAACTAAAAGTTTGGACTGAAAGAAAACATAAATGACTGAAGAAAAACAAGTTTATTAAACAAAACAAAACTTTCAAGCAAAATGAAAAATTGTATTACAGGCAATTAAAATCGAAGCCTGATGATGACAAAAAAAGGCCTCCCATAGATTCCAGTGAAAGGTTTTGGAAACAGTTGTGGTCCATACCCGGCAACTGTAACTTTAAAGAACCATGGGTAGAAGATTACAGCAATGCCATGAAGGAGAAACTTAACTTCCCAATGCTGGCCTTCATCATGGCAGATTGCCTGAAAAGAGTAATTAAAAAATGTAAGCCAAACACAGCTCCTGGGGATGACAGCACTCAAAACCGGTATTGGAAACTGTTTCCCTGTGTTCAACAAGATTTATTGCAATGTTTTAACATTACCCTGTGAAGGCCTGGTGAGCTGTCCAGGGTGTACTCTGCCCTTGCCCAGAGTCGGCTGAGATGGGCACCAGCCTGCCCGAGACCCTAATTAGGATTAAGCGGTTCGGAAAATGAATGAATGAATGAATGTTTTAACATTTTGTTAGACACAGGGGATGTTCCTCCTTGGTTGTGCAAAGGTCGCACAATTTTTCTCCCTAAAAAAGGTGACCTCACTGATCCCAAAAACTTACATGCTATCACTTGTTTGAATACAATTTATAAGATCTTGACAGGGTGTTTATCGGATCTCGTCTCGTCGCACTGCTCAAAGAATGACATTATTTATATGGAGCAGAAAGGAGCGAAGAAAGGATGTTGGGGATGCAAGGATTAATTATTGGTCCAGAAAACATTACTGTCATAAGAGGCTAAAACTTACTACCGTAACCTCTCAATGTGCTGGATTGACTACAAAAAAGCTTACGACTCTGTCCCTCACGAATGGATTCTGAAGTCTTTACAGTGTATTGGTCTGCCAGGACAGTTACGTATTTTTCTCAAGTCTTTAATGAATTGCAGGTCAACTTAACTTGAGATGTACTGTGATGGACAGATTAAGACTTCACAGTCTATTCCAATAAATCAGGGAATTGTTCTAGGTGATTCCTTTAGTCCTTTGTTTTTTGTTTGTCACTCAATCTATTGAGCTTTTTGCTCAATTGTGAGGCGAGTTACCATCCAAAGCACAGATCCCCAACACCCCTTACTCATCTTCTTTACATGGATGACATTGAGCTGCTTGCCAAAGGAGAATCCAACTTGAAAGATCAAATTCTCCTTGTCGAGCCCTTTTCAAATGACATTGGCATGACCTTTAGTCTCGACAAGTGTAACGTTCTTCACTTGAAACGTGGCAAGCATAGTGATGATGGATCAGTGTTGTTACAATGGGGAGGAATGATTGAGCACCTTGTGGAAGGCCAAACTTACACGTACTTAGGGATGCAAGTACGAGACAAGCTTCAGAACGCCCACATTAAAGACAAGCTACGGGCCGAGTACTATTCTCATCTGAAAAATCTGGAGTTCTGAGCTGAATGCTAGAAACAAAGTCAAAGCCACAAACACTTTTGCAGTGCCTGTCCTTTCGTATTATTTTGGTGTTCTTGATTGGACAAAGGATGACATCATGGGTTTTGACCGCCTTACAAGAAGGATCATGGCTGACAACCGAGCTCAACACCCTCACTCTTCACTTATTAACCATTTATATATGCCAAACAATTCTGGAGGACTAGGTTTGATTAATGTGGAAGCTCTACATGATCGACTGCTGTTTTGAACTTTTGCACATATTTATTTGTCAGATGATACTCTGGTGAGGCATGTCAAGATTCATGACGGAAGGAAGGATTTCCATAGCTTTCTAAAGCATGCAGAGGGTGTTGGACAGGAACTCAACATTGTTGTTGATAATGTTGATGGCGAGGTACTGCTGGACGGCACTGCGATGGGTGTCAACCAAGTGAAGTCAACCATAAAAACAGGTCAGAGTTTGTGGAGAAATTGTCTGAGAAGCCACTGCATCATGTTTACATGCAGTGTGTGGATCAGGACAGTAACCCCACCGACTCCTTTGCTTGGATGAAGTCGGCTGGTCTCAAAGTGAAACTGAGGGCTTTCTTTGTGCTGCTCAGGACCAGTCACTTCTTACCCGCAATCGCCAGCATTTTATTTATAAAGAAAATGTGTCTCATTTATGTTGCATTTGCAATGAATTTAATGAAACTGTCCAACACCTTGTCAGTGGTTGTCCTGCTATGGCACAAACATCTTACTTGAAGAGACATGATGGCATGGCTCGCTCCTTTTACTACCACCTGCGCCATGCTTGTTTATAAGACCCCTATGGATAGAGAAAATACAAGGACTCAGTTTCCCTTGCCCAGACATGGGTTACCGGGGACCTCCCTGGAGCCAGGTCTGGGGGAAGGGCTCCAAGGCAAGCGCCTGGTGGTTGGGCTTCTGCCCATGGAGCCCAGCCGGGCTTAACCTGAAAAGGAGACATGGGTCCGCCCTCCCATTGATCCACCACCTGTGGGTGCATTGTGAGTTGGGTGGCAGCCGAAGGCTTGGGTTCTGTCGGACCGATCCTCAGCTACTGACTCTGGCTCTTGGGACATGGAATGTCACCTCTCTGGCGGGGAAGGAGCCAGAGCTGGTGCATGAGGTTGAGAGATACCGACTAGATATAGGACTCACCTCGACACATAGCTTGGGCTCTGGAAACACCCACCTCGAGAGGGGCTGGACCTTATTCCATTCTGGAGTTGCTCATTGGAAGAGGCAGTGAGCCAGTGTGGGCATCCTTGTTGCCCCCCATCTCAGTGCCCATATGTTGGGGTTCTCCCCAGTTGACAAAAGGTAAGCTTCCCTCCGCCTTCGGGTGGGGGGACGGGTTCTGACTGTTGTTTGTGCTTATGCACCTAATGACAGTTTAGAGTACCCATTCTTTTTGGAGTCTTTAGGGGGTGTGTTAGAGAGCACCCCCCTGGGGACTCCCTCATTGTCCTGGGAGACTTCAACACCCATGTGGGCATCAACAATATGACCTGTAAGCATGTGATTGGTAGGTATGGCTTCTCCGATCTGAACCCGAATGGTGTTTCATTGTTGGACTTCTGTGCTTGTCATGGTTTGTCCATCATGATCACCATGTTCAAACATAAGGGTGTCCATAAGTGCACTTGGCACCAAGACACCCTAGGCCGCAGTTCGATGATTGACTTTGGAGTCATGTCATTGGTCTTGCAGCTGCATGTTCTGGACACTCGGGTAAAGAGAGGTGCGGAGCTGTTAACCGATCACCACCTGGTGATGAGCTGGCTCTGATGAAGGGGGAGGCTGCCCTCCAGACCTGGCAGGCCCAAGCATGTAGTTAGGGTCACCTGGGAATGTTTGGCGGAGTCTCCTGTCAGAAGTGCCTTTAACTTCCACCTCCAGCAGAGCTACAACCACATCCCAACGGAGGCAGGGGACATGGAACCCGAATGGGCCATGTTTCATGTCTCCATTATTGAGGCGGCAGCCCATAGCTGTGGCCGGAAGGTCATCGGTACCTGTCATGGCAGTAACCCCCCGAACCCGGTGGTGGACACCTGCGGTAAGGGGGGGGCGTCCAGCTGAAGAAGGAGGCCTATTAGTCGGAAATGGGTGGAATGCACCCTCCGGGTCTGGAATGAGGTCCTGCCCCAAGTGGAGGAGTTTAAGTACCTCGGGGTCTTGTTCACAAGTGAGGGAAGGATGGAGTGGGAGATCGAGAGGCAGATCGGGGAAGCCTCTGCTGTAAAGCGGGGATTGTACCGGTCCATCATGGTGAAGAGAGACCTGAGCCAAAAGGCAAAGCTCTTAATTTACCAGTTGATCTACATTCCAACCCTCACCTATGGTCACAAGCTTTGGGTAGTGACTGAAAGAACAAGATCGCGGATACAGGTGGCTGAAATGAGCTTCCTTTGCAGGGTGGTGGAGCTCTTCCTTAAAGATAAGGTGAGAAGCTCAGCCATCTGGGAGGAGCTCGGAGTAGAACTGCTGCTCCTCCGTGTTGAGAGAAGCCAGTTGAGGTGGCTCAGGCATCTGATTAGAATGCTTCCCGAACGTCTCCATGGTGTGGTGTTTTTGGGCATGTCCAATCGGGAAGAGACCTTGGGGTCGGCCCAGGACATGCTAGAGGGACTACATCTCTCGGCTGGTCTGGGAACGCCTCGGTGTCCCCCCGAAAGAGCTGAAGGAAGTGGCTAGGGAGAGGGACGTCTGGACCTCACTGCTTAGGCTGCTGCCCCCGCGACCCGACCCCGGAAGAAGCGGAAGAAGATTAATGAATGAATGTATATAATGAGTTTATGAGGAGGAAGAGTGATCTTCCTCCAGAACTTCAGTTATTTCATGACTCCATCATGGCTGCTACTACAGGTTTTATCCTTGAGTCATTCTTTTCCTTTATTTCCATCATACCATAATCACATAAGCAAGTCAGTTGTGGCATAACTCAACACGATTTACATCAACCAGGATGCCAGGCTAGGAGCTAAAGCTAACTCAGCAAAGCTCAGACACTGATTATGTCTTGGCTGATAAACTGAGTTCAGAGTAAAGGGGATATTATAGATATTTTATTTTTGTTTTTGTGTGTTATGTGTGCTGTTGTCAATACTCACTGTGTTGGTTCCACGGAGTGCTTCCTCCAACTCCCTGAAAAAATTCTCCAGCTCCTTTCCTTCAATGTAACCATTTCCTAGAAAATACAGAGATTCATTCATTCATCCATTTTCTAAGCCGCTTAATCCTAATTAGGGGCGCAGGGAGGCTGGCACCCATCTCAGCTGACTCTGGGCGAGAGCGGGGTACACCCTGGACAGCTCGGCAGACCATTGCAGGGCCAACACACACACAAACATTCACACTCACTCTCACACCTAGGGGCAATTTGAAACCACCAATCAGCCTACTGTGCATGTTTTTGGACTGTGGGAGGAAACTGGAGTACCCGGAGGAAACCCACACAACCACGGGGAGAACATGCAAACTCCACACAAGGACACTCGAGCCCAGGAATGGAACCCAGGACCTTCTTGCTTCGGACATGCGAACTATTGCGCCATCACAATTACTAAATTCTAATTACAAATACATCCTATTTTTTAACAAAAAGAAAATAAATCTACACCACTGCACTGGTATCACATGGTACTTATTTTTCATTTGCATAATTTCCCAATATCTGTGAACACACCCTCATGCTCACTATCAGTACACTCACCGTTCATTCACCACAGCTCTCATATATATATTTGAAAAGGATGTAAGAGGGTAAAAATAAACTGGTTTAGTATGATAAAGCATGGACTCTAAAATTAAGGTAATAATGCTGACCTTTAGAACCTTGACTTTTTTCCCCATCAGACATTCAATTCAATTTTATTTGTTTCATATTTTTTTATAATTAACAGTCACAAAGCCCCTAAAGGGACATGGGTAAAAAAAAAATAAAGGTTAGGTTTCTCGTGCGCACGCGATACTTTCTCGTGCGCACAAGAAACCCATCTTTTTTTTTTTTTCATGTCCCTTTAGGGGCTCCGTACAAAGCAGCTTTACACAGTAAAAACTAACTTAATAAAGGATTTAAACATTTCGAGTTCCAGGCTCGCCGAGGGCATTTCTGTGTTTGCATGTTCTCACCCTGTTTGCATGGGTTTCCTCCAGGCACTCTGGTCTCCCACTGTCCAAAGACATGTATATTAGGCTAACTGTTGGTTCCAAATTACCCCTAGGTGTAAGTGTGAGTGTAAATGGTTGTGTATGTGTGTGTTATCCCTGCGATGGACTAACAAGCTCTTCGTAATGTACCCCCACTTCATCCTAAGTCAGCTGAGATAGCCTCCAGCCTCCCTGAGACCCTGGAAGGATTAAGTTCGGTAAATGAATGAATGAATGTATTTATTTGTTTACATGTCTATAAAATTATTGCTATTTACACTTTAATAATTTTATTAAGATGCTTTTCTTGTATTTCACCAGTTTAATATTTAAAATCTTTTGAAAATTACTTTGTTTTAACAGTATCACATTAATATGTGGTTCCTATAATTTCCTGTTAGTGCCATAACTGCTTTATAGAGCACTTGAGAACTGTCTGACTCACCGTGGCAGTCGAACTGTTCCCACACCGTGAGGAAGTGCGTTGCAGTGACTTCAGCCAGGTGCAGGTGCTGAGGATTTACAGCCATCACTGTAACTTTCTGTTCTTCCTTAGGATAAAATATTTCCTGTGTTTTTTTTTCAGTCTCTCTGCAGAACAGTGCTGTGTGTGTGTGTGTGTGTGTTTATATACTACTCCGACTGGGACAGCAGCTTATAACCCCCAGACCTCCTCCTTCTCTTCCTCATCCAACTCCACCTCCCCCTCACTGGGAACACCCCTCCCCCCTCCCACACCTCTCTCCCTCCCAAAACATGTATAACGCATGTTAGTGCCAGGAATATGACATAACTACTGTAACATCTATGTCAGGATATTTTTTTTTTAAATTAAGGAACGAGTTTAATCCAGACATCAGCTCTGAAATAAATACTAGCTCGCAGGTTTAAGTTTTAACTTTATCATTTACTCACCAATCACTAACATAAAGGCATGGCTTCAACATCTATCACTCTAGTATAGGCATGGCCTCTACATATATCACTCTAGTATAGGTGTGGTCTCTACATCTATCACTCTAGTATAGGCGAGGTCTCTACATCTATCAATCTAATATAGGTGTGGTCTCTACATCTGTCACTCTAATGTAGGCGAGGTCTCTACATCTATCACTATAGTATAGGCATGGTCTCTACATATATCACTCTTGTGTAGGCGTGGTCTCTACATCTATCACTCAAGTATAGGTGTGGTCACTAAATCGATCACCCTTGTATAGGTGTGGTCTCTACAGTAATCACTCTAGTATAGGCATGGTCTCTACATGTATCACTCTAGTGTAGGCGTGGTCTCTACATCTATCACTCAAGTATAGGCATGGTCTCCACATCTATCAATCTAGTGTAGGCATGGTCTCTACATCTATCACTCTAGTATAGGTGTGGTCTCTACATCTATCACTCTAGTATAGGCGAGGTCTCTACATCTATCAATCTAGTATAGGTGTGGTCTCTACATCTGTCACTCTAGTGTAGGCGTGGTCTCTACATCTATCACTATAGTATAGGCATGGTCTCTACATATATCACTCTTGTGTAGGCGTGGTCTCTACATCTATCACTCTAGTATAGATGTGGTCTCTACATCTATCACTCTAGTATAGATGTGGTCTCTACATCTATCAATCTAGTATAGGCGTTGTCTCTACATCTGTTACTCTAGTATAGGCGTGGTCTCTACATCAATCACTCTAGTATAGGCGTGGTCTCTACATCTATCACTCTAGAATAGGCGTGGTCTATACATCTATCACTGTAGTATAAGCGTGGTCTCTACATCTATCACTCTAGTAGAGGCGAGGTCTCTACATCTTTCACTCTAGTATAGGCGTGGTCTCTACATCTATCACCCTAGTATAGGCGTGGTCTCTACATCTATCACCCTAGTATGGGCATGGACTCTACATCTGCCACTCTAGTATGGGCATGGTCTCTACATCTATCACTAGAGTATGGGCATAGTCTCTACATCTATCACTCTAGTATGGGCATAGTCTCTACATCTATCACTCTAGTATGGGCATGGTCCCTACATCTGTCACTCTAGTATGGGCATGGTCCCTACATCTGTCACTCTAGTATGGGCATAGTCTCTACATCTATCACTCTAGTATGGGCATAGTCTCTACATCTATCACTCTAGTATGGGCATGGTCCCTACATCTGTCACTCTAGTATGGGCATGGTCCCTACATCTGTCACTCTAGTATGGGCATAGTCTCTACATCTATCACTCTAGTAAGGGCATGGTCTCTACATCTATCACTCTAGTATGGGCATAGTCTCTACATCTATCACTCTAGTATGGGCATGGTCTCTACATCTATCACTATAGTATGGGCATAGTCTCTACATCTATCACTCTAGTATGGGCATGGTTCCTACATCTATCACTCTAGTATGGGCATAGTCACTACATCTATCACTCTAGTATGGGCATGGTCTCTACATCTATCACTCTAGTATGGGCATAGTCTCTACATCTATCACTCTAGTATGGGCATGGTCCCTACATCTATCACTCTAGTATGGGCATGGTCACTACATCTATCACTCTAGTATGGTCATGGTCACTACATCTATCACTCTAGTATGGGCATGGTCTCTACATCTATCCCTCTAGTATGGGCATAGTCTCTACATCTATCACTCTAGTATGGGCATGGTCCCTACATCTATCACTCTAGTATGTGCATGGTCCCTACATCGATCACTCTATTATGGGCATGGTCCCTACATCGATCACTCTATTATGGGCATGGTCCCTACATCGATCACTCTAGTATGGGCATGGTCCCTACATCTATCACTCTAGTACGGGCATAGTCTCTACATCGATCACTCTAGTATGGGCATGGTCCCTACATCTATCACTCTAGTACGGGCATAGTCTCTACATCTATCACTCTAGTATGGGCATAGTCTCTACATCAATCACTCTAGTATGGGCATAGTCCCTACATCTATCACTCTAGTATGGGCATGGTCCCTACATCTGTCACTCTAGTATGGGCATGGTCCCTACATCTATCACTCTAGTATGGGCATGGTCCCTACATCTGTCACTCTAGTATGGGCATAGTCTCTGCATCTATCACTCTAGTATGGGCATGGTCTCTACATCTATCACTCTAGTATGGGCATGGTCCCTACATCTATCACTCTAGTATGGGAATGGTCCCTACATCTGTCAGTCTAGTATGGGCATAGTCCCTACATCTATCACTATAGTATGGGCATGGTCCCTACATCTGTCACTCTAGTATAGGCATGGTTCCTACATCTGCCACTCTAGTATGGGCATAGTATCTACATCAATCACTCTAGTATGGGCATAGTCTCTACATCTATCACTCTAGTATGGGCATGGTCCCTACATCTGTCA
>JBCNYH010000003.1:1674513-1682013 GCA_039654325.1 Tandanus tandanus
CATCTATCACTCTAGTATGGGCATAGTCTCTACATCTATCACTCTAGTATGGGCATGGTCCCTACATCTGTCACTCTTGTGTGTGCTGGTGTATCTGTAATAGAATAGAATATAATAGAATAGGCTTTATTGTCATTGTACTAAGTACAACGAAACTGTGGGTGCTCCACACAACAAAAAAGTGTACTGTACTATCTAAGTGTACTATCTACAGAATGATACAAAATTTACACAGTAATACAAAATGTACACAAGTAAATAAGTGGTCTGATAATTTTTCCATGGCTGTATATATATGTATGGGTCAAGGACAAGTCCCTGCCAACTGGTCTGCACATGCTTTGGCCACTGCCCCGGGATGCTGTCAGGTCCAGCGGCTTTCCTAGGATTAACTGCTCTAAGGTTTTTCCTCACTTCATGCTTCTGGAGGGAAAGGGGAGGGGCGCTGGAGTTGTGAGAAGGCAGTGTTTGTTGGTGCGTGGTGGTCTCGAAGAGGGCAAAGAAGTTGTTTAGCTCCTCTGCCAGTGTGCTGTTGCCAGAGGATGTGTATTTTCCATCAGATAGCCCTCCTTCTTCTTTCTATAGGCCTCCTTTGCCAATCGAATACTTCCCTTCAGGCTGGCTGTGGCAGTGCTACAGTGAGCTGTTCCTCCTCCTCAAGGCTGAGTTGCGCTGTCTTGTCCTAGGTGGGGGTACACCCTAAACAGCTTGCAAGACCATCGCAAGGCCAACACACATACAACCATTCACACTCACAGATATAGGGCAATCTGGACTGTGGGAGGAAACTGGAGTACCCAGAGAAAACCCAAAAAATATTTACTGAAGCAACTTGAAATATGCTGTGTGACATTTTTCTTAGTCTATGTGTTTATAATAATAATTCTCAGACTGAATCGCATTCACTACAACACTGTGCACCTGAAACCTGACATGAGACTTGAATAATAGCCTCTGTTCCAGTTCAATTATTCCAGCTGAATTATAGGATAGCACATTGTAAGCACAGTGTACAATGCTCACCATACCTGTTCCTGGAGATCTACCTCCCTAAAAATTTGGCTCCAACCCTAATCATGTCCATCTGGCCATCGAATCATTGACTTCAGAACTTCAGCACCTGTTAATAGTTCATCTCATTCAAATCTCTAAATTAATTTCTTTTGTGTGTAAAATTTAAAACCAATAGCTTCTGTTTTAGCAATCTTACATACAGGTATTTGAAAACTGGGTCTCAGAATGATGATGTCATCATAGGATTTTGATACATTCATGCCATTTATTTAGAAGTTTGGACTGGAGGTGTTTAAAGGGTTAGACTTAAATCATTGCCTGTGCAATGGGAAACCCCATACTGGGGAAAGAAAGAATAAGTGTATGTAGCAAAATGTAAATTCTTTTCGCCTGCAGGTAATTATATTAATCATGTGACCAAATTAGCCAATCAGGTATGGTGGCTAACCCTTAAAGGGCACCCCAGAATGTTCTTTTTGGCTGTACTCCGTGGTCCGTCTTCGGTGGTGGATTTCCGCCCTCATCAAAATGTTGGTGACTACCCTGTATCCAGGTGTGTCACTTTTCTTATCATGTGACATTCCGGGTAGGTTTCACTTTGAAGTGTTGTAGCTTTAGCGTGATATCGCAGCTAAGGCATGTACTGCAGGTACTGCAGGGATAGCAGGGACAGTATTGTTCCCTGCGAAATGTAATCAAGATGCTGGTATTTTTCCTCTCTTTATTCTGTCCCGCCACACTTATAATAGAACTAACAACAAATCACTGGTCAGAAAATGAGCAAGAATGAAAATGATCACTCCTGAGGTCTGGACCACCATCTGCTGGTGTTGGGGAAAAACCTGGAAAAAGGGAAATTTATTCACTGTACATGGTCTCTGTGTATGAAAAGATAAAGCCATGAAAAGATTTCAAGTTTTGATCTGAAATTACGACGTTTTGATGTGCAACATTTTCCAAAATATCTTTTGATATTCTTGTAATTTTTTCTTTTGTTTAAATAACTCTGAAATTATCTGGTTATCTTCCACAACTGATGTAGCCCAAAACAAACCTGATAACAAACTCATAAACAAAACCAGAAGTGACAGACATCTACAGGTACAATACAGTATAAAGTCGTGCAAGTCCCGAGGATAATAAGTGAAAAATCTGCTCCAGAAATGCATGTTTTGAAAGTGAGGGTTGTGTTAAATGGGATTTTTCTGGGTTCTTCAGTTTCCTCACACCTCCCCAAAACACGTCGTAGTGATGTTAGTTTGGCACTACGCATGAATATGTACGCATGGTGCCTTGTGAGGAGCTGATGTTCCATACAGGGTGTATTCCAGCCTTCAAGGTATTCCATATCTACTACCACACTGCCCAGTATGAAACACTTACTGAGGATGAATGAATCCTTTTTTTAAGACATGGGCCGAAGATTAATGTAGCTAATGTCATCAATTTAGCATGAAAAACAGACAGAAAGATGTTTAACACACCGAAATGGTCATACTGAGAATGTGGAGACGATAACATTCATTCCTTCTGCAGTCTTACCCAGAGTGACTTACACTCATCACTTTTATACTGATGAGTACCTGTAAGTTAAGGGCCTAACAGTGGCAGCTTGGTGGTACTGAGGCTTGAACCCCTAACTTCAGGTCACTAATTCAGAGCCTTAACCACTGAGCCACCCAGGCCCTCTACTACATCTGTATCTTTTTGTAAACAAAGAGCAGTGTTTAAGAAGTTCACTCAATCAGTGCCTCTAGCTTCACTGCTGCACTGAAAATTACACACCAATAAGTGGTACTGCTAGGTGTTGAACTACTTTGGGCGCTACTTGTGCTTTTAATTCCAAAAACACTACTGCCCCCTACTGTTATGGAGAGTTATTTCACTTCCTCTTCATCTTGCGTGTGTGTACCGTTAGGGAAGTGGTCACTCAGGTGATCGTGCAGGTTAAATCTGTGAGATAGTAATATTAGTGTTATTTGTTTTAGGGTTTACGGCACTGGTTTCTTGTGCTGTGATGAATCTTTGTGTAATTAGCAGCTTTATGTTTATTAACAGGCCTACACTGAAAAGGCACAAGAAGTCTTTTTATTTTTGTATTAGGCAACGTTAGATTCAGTGGAAGCTGCTATAAAAAATCAGTTATTATTATAGTTATTAATGTCTTGGCATTCCACATCTCACTCGACAAGTCTAATGTTAATTGTTTTTAATTAATGTTCTTTAATGAGTAACACGTTGATACCATCACAGGAACATCTCGTTTGTAATGACACTGATTATGAAACTCCTTAATGAGAACCCCGGAAAGACGGGGTGCATTCCTTGGTATGTGAAAAATTTATTCTGACAATGTGCCATGTGCAGAATTCCATTATGAGTTCTATCTGTAATGACACTGACATGGTATCTTTAATATTTAATTGGGTCACTCAGTCAGATGAACCGGTCAGATTAGGCCAGATCAAAGTCTTCGAATGTCAGACGGAGTTAATGAAGCTGACTGACTGAAGGAATATCATTGATGAACACTCACATCAATAAAGAGAAAAGCACGAAAGGAAAACAATAACCTTTAGTCCAGTATAACGAGAATCTCCAGAGAACTGCCACAAAATCACAGGTGAGGTTTCAGTGATACGCTCACCATTTAAAATCAAGACTTTTCATTTTAACAAATTATTAAATAATAAATCCGTACATGAAACGGAACAGAGCCTGAAATCCTGTTCACATGCACAGTGCATATCAGGCACAGGACACACGTCAGGTGATCACATGACATTCCAGAGTGTTCATGCAACAAAAAGTTTCCAATCTTATCCGCAAAGGGCCGGTGTGGGGGCAGGTTTTTAGTTCAACCAAGCAGTAGCCACACCTTCCACCTGTTTCAATCACTGAAAAAAAAAACGCTGGGTGGCAGCCATCTTAGTGAGACCACCTTGCTTTAAGATGAAAGATGGAGCCATTGAAAGCCAACACAGACCCTGAAAATGTTACTGCTGGCGTTTAGAGTACCTTAAATTCATTTAACTTTACCAGTAATTTCACTGAGATTTTCACTAATTGAAAAAAAAACTTTTAAGTTAAAAAAGCTCTAAAATGAAAAGTACATCTTTCATGTTATTTGAGTAAAACTTTCAACAGCAAAGTGGTCTCACTATGGCTGCATCCCAGCTGGAGTCAGGCGACACTTGAATAAAGGCATGGTACACCCTGAACAGCTTGCCAGCCCATTGCAGGGCCAACGCACATGCACACACACCCCTACACTTAGGTGCAATTTGGAACATCCAATTAACCTCATTTGCATGTGTGAGTACCTGAAGGAAACACAGGATCACAGCGAGAACATGCAAACTTCCCTCACTGGACATCTTGTGTGCATACTGCACCGACACGTTATAGACAGTATTACTTATAAAACCGCCACTGCATTTATTTTCATTTTATATATTTTGTATTCTATATTTTATTTTATTTTATAATTTACATTTTTATATTTATATTGACCTTTAACTATTTTGTCCTTCAACAGTTATTGTTATTGTTCTTTTTCATCTTGATATTGATAGGTTTTATTCTTCAAGTTTTAGGACAGTCGTAACAAGCATTTCACTACATATTGTTCTGTGTATGATTTTGTACGTGACAAATACATTTGAATTAGAGAAACACCCGAGCCTGGAACCCAGGACCTTCTTGCTGTGAGGTTACCACGACACCACCGTGCCACCCATTCCTATTTAAACAAGTCATTTTTAATAAGTTTGATTCTGCATGTCACCCCTGAACAATTTAAAACATCCCATCATCTCTTCACAGTCTATAAAAGGTTCTTATTTTTTAAAAAGAACGGGGGGCGGTGTTTTTTACAGTGTACAGTTTTATTTCTTCTTTAATGAAATTTAACTTAGAGTTGTAAGGAGTTTTAAGCACTGGACTGTAATCTACAGCATGGGAAATAAAGCTAGTGATGGTACGCATGAATATGATCTTTATGATCTCTTTAAAAGTAAATACAATTTTTTTTTTTAAACAAGAGAAAAATATTTTTATTTTTACTAAGAAAATAAATTGTATGTAACATATATACATAACCAAAAGTATTTATTAGTAGTACAAAACATAGTACTACTATTACAAGTACTTACAGACTGCATATAACAATACTAATAACCCCCAATATAGAAAGTATTCTCTGCAATAGAGAGTCAGTTCTCTATTATATCAAATAAAAATTCTTCGGTATACACACCGCACATAAAACTCTAATTAAACGTGAAGTTCATGGAAAAGAAAAATACGGGTCCCAGAGGACAAACTGCTCACACAGTCCTAACGATGAGAGAATTACATGGACCCCTTACATTAAAACGGTGTCACCGCAGAACAGAACCCGAGACAGTAAGGAACAGGAGACAGTTTCCTAAGTAAGGAAACATACATAACCATCACCGCATGCAGATAACACACACTGAGGGCCAGCGTGACGCGGCACCACGCCAAGCCGAGTAACCGTAAGCACCCGGAAGTAGATTCTCTTATCATCGCACACTCTGGAGTGTTTCATTCTGTTTATATCACAGTGATGCTTCATTAGCATCTAAACCATCACGATGTTTAATTTATTAACAAACTACAGCACAATTTGTCTCCTATCTAATAATCATCAAAAATATTTCCTCTGCTTCTTAAATCCGTTTATAATTCATTTTAAATTATGCAACATGTCTGTTGTACAAATTTCCTAGAAACAATAACGTAGCAGTAGGTTGATTTAAACCTGTTTGTTCACCTGGAACTACTGCAAGCATTCCGGCCAATCAGGGACGAGAACTCTCTGGCATGAGGTATACACACACACACACACACACACACACAATAATAGTACTTAGGGCAGGAATGACAATCCATCCAGCAGGTGTATAATTATACTCTAATTATAATCATCGTCACAAGCTGGAATTTAAGGCCTTAACGAGATTCAGGAGCCTGTAGGGGGTGGGTGTGGGCTGTTATGTCTTCTGCTCCAGCTGGAGATGTAAATGGAGCTGCTGCCTCAAAACAGTGTTATTGAGGTTGAACAGAAAGTGAGGCACTGAACCTCTGATCAGCTCTTCCATTGGAGCAAACTGCAAAAGCTGTCGGTCCGGTTCTAGTGCTCCCATCTGGTCCAGGACCTCTTTGAGGAGGCTGATGATCTGAGGTACTGAGGAGAATCCCACACACAGCAGCACGATGGGGGGGCCACATACGGGGCAACGGAAACTGATGGACTGGAAGCAGAGGTGGAGCGCGAGGACCAGAGACGCGGTGAAACGAGTCAGGGATGAGTACAGAGGAACCACCAGCGCCGATCCTTCAGAAAGTCCATGCAGAGCGGAACACACACTGCTCAGCAGCTGGAGCTGATAACGCTGGTCTCCATCATGCAAAGTGGAAACCTCAGGGTAGGACGGGCCGGGACAGAACTGCAGCCGTAGCTCGTTTCCTATAAGTGGTATATCCTGCCATGATGGATCACTAACTATCACAACGCAAGAAGCAACATTTGGCTGGTTGCAGATTTCATTTAATATGGATGCAGGAGATGAAGTCCTGACAGAGCAAGATCTGCATTCGTGCATGTTTGTGGTCAGCGTTCGCTCCTCTAAAGCTTCGTTAAGCAGATCCAATAACTCCGGATCACAGAACGCAGAGCTGCACACTTTTGGGAGTGGCGCTCCCACAAGACTATACCACGCGTCTAACTCACACTCAGCCACAGGACCAGTGAGGACAAAATTCTGCCCTTCCTCACCCTGAGAATGCTCCTCCACCCACGCCTGGTAAGGCCCATGTGCAAGACGCTGCCTCCACTCCTTGAACTGCATCTCCTTACGCTGGTTAAAAGAGCCTATCTGCTTTCTCTGGCACGGCTTCCCCAAAGCCATCGACCCACCTCGGCACACCCATCGTCTGCGCGGTAAGGACTTCACCTGAAAACGCTGCACATAGAACTGCACGGCACACTCGCGGAGCTGATCTAGATGTTTACGATGCTCAGAAGTCATACTGCTAAAGAGCTGCAGGTTCTCCTGGATGGTGTTGATCTGGAGCATGTGAAAGAACGCACAGATTTCCTCATGCTGCCTGAGAAAAGAGTTGGGAATGGAGTTTTTTGGAAACAGTGCCACTGTGGAAACCATATCCGGACCATAGTTACGAATCAGCTTTGAGAGCAGCAGGCGAACATCATCTTTAGATTTGAAGTCCAAACACACAACGTAGACCTCCGAATTCCCCGATTTACTAGTTGCAGGTTTGAAAACGTGAACAGAGCGAAAGCAGCACACAAGCAAGTAAAGCAGGCAGATAGACGAATGCTCAAAAAGTGTGAACATCTTCAGGACAAACGAGCCTCCAGGGCTGAGTAATAATAAAGCACACACAGTTTCACAGTACTGCAGCGGAGCCACTAAACTCTCCTGCTCCCCCGGGTCT
>JBCNYH010000003.1:1753002-1763144 GCA_039654325.1 Tandanus tandanus
TTGATTTATTAAGTCACCATGAACTATTAGCAACAAAAACATGACTAAATATTTTATGTAAGACTGGAGCTTTAAGTGGTTGTGTAGCCATATGTTAATGTTTTTTTCTCCTTCATCCCCATTTTCCTTTTTTTCTTTCTTCTTTTCCTCTCCTACAAAAGAACCTTGATATGTGTGGATGGAATTGACTTAGTCTGCACATGTTTACGTATGAGAAGGAAGTCAAGAGAATAAACATACAAAAAGAAAAGAGAGGGGAGGGTAAAAAAAGAGTAAAGAAAAATGTAAGACCAAAAACAAACAAACAAGAAAAAAAAATAAACAGCTGAGCAAACAAATAAAATAAAGAGAAGTAAATAAAGGACTGGTTATACAGTAGAACTCGATGAGGGTTAAGGTCCTTTATATGAGTTTATGAAGGGGGAGGGGTTTTCTTTTCTTTCTTTCTTCTTTAGAAAAGCCATGGAGTGATGTTTGAGTCCTGGTAAAGTTGTCCTTCAGTGTAAAGTTTGTCCACAATGATATTTGCACGTTTATTGTTTTGTCTGTGTTGCGTCATTATCGGAAATAGAATTTGCGCCGGTTGTTTATGTCTCGTGGGAATTGATCATTGAGTCCGTATGTCGTGCCTTTCAGTTGTTTTCCTTTACTCTTGTAAATGAATACTCTTTATAAGGTTATAGTTTGGCGATGATGGGACGGGGTGTTTTGTTATTCCAAGATGATGCACGCGGTGAAAGGTGATCTGCTTAACAGTTCGGTGGAAGTTTTAGTTGTGTAGTCATGAAGTCTTTGATCAGGTGTTTGTTCAGGAATGCCGGAGATTATGATGGATGTCCAGTATCATTTCTTTTAGTGTATTGTTTTCTTTCATGACCGAGTCCATTTTGTCGCTGAGTATTTTGACGGTAGATTGAAGGGAGCTGTTAGGCTGTTGAAGCTTTTGTATGTGGTTAAAAACTACATGCCTTAAAATAACCTTATTTTTTAGATGATTTATCTGAATGGGGGTGAGATCTGAATGGGGGTATTGTTGAATAAATTGAGAGCACTGGTGAGATTTGAAGGCGTAAATTCCTCTGAAGGGGTCCAGGGGATTTTTTTTTTTCAGGAAAAAAATTATTGAAAGTTTCATAACATTTGATGAACTATAGAGGATTTAAACCCCCGCGATACCACAGGATAACTCGGCAGATGAGAGAGATAGGCGTGGTGATTCACAGGTTGGGGAATATATTGGCTTATATATGTGTCTTTGTACCTTCTCCACTTCCTGGACTTGCTTCAAATATCTGTACGTTTCAAATATAGGAGTAGGCTTAGTGTTTCAAATATATTTATGTTACTTGGGATCCAAAACATTCAAAATATTAGCTCTATCACATCACCACCCATTGCAATGTGCGGATGTTTACCATGCTTTTTGCCATGACCGGAAGTTGGAGCCTATTGGCCATGTAATGCAATTATACAGGGTGCGCAGTCTAGATTATTTTCCATGTCATTGGCTAGACCGCTCACTCAGTGTCCAGGGCCACCATGCACACAGTTTATGACTTCCAGTAGAGGCAAAAGCTTCACCACACAGTGACCATGTGTACATTTGAATCCCTTAGAACAGCCTCAGTATATATATTATATATATATATATATATATATATATAAAAAAACATTATTACAATTTTTTTCTTCTGATTTATGATTTTGATCTAATGTATTAATCCTGCAAGGAACATTTGGCTTTGTATTTATCAAACTGTATTCAAACAGACTTGGAGCTGTGGGTGGCCACATTGCACTGCCCAGAGAGAAATTGGAGGTTAGGTGTTTTGCTCAAGGCCACTTCAGCTGTAAAGATGGAGGAAGGGGAGGTGCTGCTCCACACCCATGCATTTTTTTTGCCGGTCCAAGAATCGAATCAGTGACCTTACAGTGAACATTACAGTTTTATCCATGAAACTCATTTCATCAAACCTATTAATATATTGCTAATTTTTATTTTAGATTTCAGAATTTAAATTGTTCAAAGAAACTCACTATGCTGTGAACACCAGGAGTAAAAGAGTAAAAGAGTGTGTACTGTGGGTCGGTCTGAGGGTGGACTTAACCAGTGTCAGATTGTATAAAACCTTGGGATTCCTCTTCTACAGTTATCAGAATGTTTGTACAATTCACCAGCAAGGGTAAGGAATCAACAGCATCCCACTCAGGTCGACCTGGGCTCTCTGACAGGGGTCTTCGGACTGTTAAAAATAATCCACGTTATAAAGAAACTGATGTTACTCCAAGTGAGCCGGAGTACTGCTCTGAGGAATCTCCATCAACTTGGTACCATGTTTATATATCCCATTTAAACATGCCTGGAAAACTTCTAAATTGGGGAGCAGGAGGCATTCTAATCAGATGTTTGAACCACCTCAACTGATACCTTTTGAAGGGAGGAGCAGTGGCTACACCGTGAGCTCCTTCCGGATGTCTGAGCTCCTCACCCTATCTCTAAGGTTCAGCCCAGATCTTCTCCAAAGCTTGTGAGTGGTCTCATTCTTTTGGTCACTTCACAAATCTCATGACCATATGTGAGGGTTTGAATGTAGATGGACCAGTAAATCAAAACCTTTGCCTTTAGGCTCAGCTCTCTCTTTACCATAACAAACCATTGCAGCACCCTCATTACTGCTGACACAGCATTGATTCATCTGTCCAAAAAAGCAGAGGTGCAGTCCTGTAGGTCCCATACCGATTACTCTGAGGGCTAGATATGGCCTATACACACAGAGGTTGTGAAGCAGGAGGGAGGTATTGTTCAGTATTGTTCTTATTTTGGACAACATTTGCCTCTCCAACCCTACCATCAGAGGGTCCAGCTCCATCCCCGCAAAGTTACTGGACTTGTGGATCAAATTTGTCACATTAAGTTGCAGATGATTCTGCTCACACCATGTGACGAAGGAATGCACAGTATCCCGATATTCCTTCTCCTCACCTCCACTTATACATCTAACTACAGCAGAGTCATCAGAAAACTTCTGAAGGTGGCAGGTCTCAGTGCAGTAGCTGAAGTCTGTTGTGCAGAGGGTGAAGAGGAAAGGGCAGAGAACGGTCCCTTGTGGTGCGCCGATGTTGCTGACCACCGTGTCCGACACACAGTGCTGCAAGTGCCCATATAGTGGTCTTCCAGTCAGGTAGTCCACAATCCAGGACACAAGAGAGGCATCCACCTGCATCGCTGTCAGCTTCTCACCCAGGAGGGTGGGCCTGATGGTATTGAATGCACTGGAAAAGTAAAAAAAAACATGACCCTCAATGTGCTCGCTGACTGGTCCAGATGGGTACTGACACAGTTAAGCAGGTAGATGATGGTGTCCTAGATTCTGAGATGGGGCTGGTAAGCAAACTGAAGGGGGTCCAGATGTGGTCTAACCATAGGTTGGAGCTGATCCAGGATGAGTCCCTCGAGGGTCTTGTGAAGTCAGTGCCATGGGTCTGTAATCCTGGGGTCCACTGGGATGTGGTATCTCTGGTACAGGAACGAGGCATGATGTCTTCCACAGTACTGGGACCCTCAGTAGACTCAGACTCATCATTAAGATGTTATGTAAGACTCCACAGAACCTGGTCATAGGTGAAGTTGACAGGTGGGGGAGGGGTGTTAAGTCTATCACAGGAGGCAGAGGTGCATTAAGGGGAGGGAGAGAGAATAGCATGGCAGGCAGTTTCAGGCTTTCTCCTGACAAGTTAGAAGGGGGCTGAACAGTAGCTAAGTGTTGAATCCGTTACAAAAATGCAGATTTCATCTATATTCATAAAGTGTACAACACTGACATCTTTCACCCTCAGTTTGCCATAGACACCACATGTAAAAGCTTCTTTGTCATAACATTCAGAAAAATGTAGTGCAGTCAAGTTGTGGGGGTTGAATGTGGGCCATATCTAGCCCATGTAGTATTATGAAGATGAAATTTGTGGTGACAAGGAACATCAAATGTCACTGAAGAATGTTGACATAGCATCACTACCCCTTTGTAGGAGAACTTTGGAACAGCACATGATGAGGGTAAATTATCAGGTCGCGGTATGGAAGAGATCACATATTCCTAGTCCAGAGATCCCAAGCCTGACTGAACACAGAGGGAAATTGGTTGAAGGACTGCTAATGTCACACTGGTATGATGGAAATTAGTTGTCTGATCAGTTGTCCGATATTGAACCCAGAAATGAAGAAGGCAGTGGTGATGAGGATGAGGAGAGCGACCCTGAATCCGATGATGAGACAGATTCTGGATCAGATGATGTTGAAATGTTCATTGACAGTGTTGATGACTGAGCATAGGTCATGATGACATACCCCTCAGGGTCTTATCTGTATCACCGTATACATGTACTTACATGTACCATGTTGATTACCCTGATATATAAAATAACATGTAAATTCCTTATACATGTATGATGCTCAAAGTTTTATTTTCACCATATTAAAAATTACCTTATATTATATTCTATATGAGAACATTATATGCTGTATGCAAATACTAAAGATGCAGAGATAGTTCTTCCCGTCTTCCCCCACTGGGTAGATCAGACCACAATCTCATTCACCTCACCCCCTGCTATGTGCCTGTTGTGAAGAGGCAGCCTGTGACCACAAGGACTATTAGGAGATGGTCGGTGAGGCCTTGAACAAACTACCAGGTTGTTTTGGGGTGACAGACTGGCAGGCACTCTGTAAGCCCAACGGTGAGGACATTGATGGGCTCACTGATTGTATTTCACACTACATAGCCTTCAGCACTTACTCCATTGTTCCAGCCCAGACGGTCCATTGTTACCCAAATAACCAGCCGTGGGTGACTAAAGACATTAAAGCGGTCCTCGACAACAAGAAGAGGGCCTTCAGGGCTGGCAACAGAGCGGAAGTGAGAAGGACCCAAGGTTTACTGAGAGTCAAGATCAGAGAGGCTAAGGACAACTACAGGATGAAGCTGGAGTGGAAACTCCAGCAGAACAACATGAGAGAGGTTTGGAGTGGTATTAAGACCATCACTGGTTTTCAGTCTTTTATGGGGCAGTGGCTAGACCTTGCTTGGAGCCAGTCTAGAATGGAGTAGTTAGGCACCTCCTTCCCTCCACTAGCCTGGGTGGACACCTTGGGCAAGTGTTAGCACACCCTAAGCCTCCCTTGACCAGGGATATGGTCCCACTGCCTTGTTGGGGGCTAGGGATAGCCAATGGCTAAGGGAGAAAACCCTAACAGAAAAACCAGAGTGGAGCCCTGCAAGGCAGACTGATGGTACATCAGTGACTGGCAACTCCTGGTCCTGAACGTATTGACTATGCCTTTCCTTTGGACTCTACCAGCAAGACCGAGAGGGGGATACTGGGACATGGACAAACCAGTCTCTTCATACACACTGCCCAGGCTAGCGCCTGGAGAGGTAACTTCAGCATGTTGAACGGCTCTGCCTGGTATGGAAACAAACCGGGGAGTTGCAGTTACCAGTTCTAAGTTATGGCTCGATTGGCATACAGCCAGATGCCATGGGTCACTCCTGACAGTGGGAGGGACTGTTTAGCCACATTGGATAGCTACCGCCTGCTTAAACTGGGCAGCCCCCAGTCAATAAGGTGCTTTCCTGCCATCCACCTGTCTTGCTGGGGTGAACAGGACTTAAGCACGGAAACAGATTGACAAGTGGACCACGAGACTCTCACCTAAGAATCAAGGAACTACTTGAACACAAGCTCTCACGCTTGGGAGCTGGAATGTCTAAACGATGCTGACCGGCTTGACCAAGGATATACGCGACACTGATGGACTGCATAAGACAGCTATCATCAGCAAAGAGCTGGATAGGCTCAACGTTGACATTGCTGCTCTACAGGAAACCCACCTAGCTGGTTTTGGAAGTCTGAAGGAAAAGGAGTACACATTCTTCTGGCATGCCAAAGACGAACATGAGCCCAGGGGACATGGAGTCGGTTTTGCTGTCAGCAACAAACTCATTCAGATGGTTGAGCCAGGCTCATTAAAGTCAGAACGTCTCATGCTTCTGAGACTCAACACTGCCAACCTGCTCTCTGCCTATGCCCCAACCTTGGCTTCTAGCTCTGACTCCATGAATGCCTTCTACAGCCAACTTGATATAGCCATTAAACATCTCCCGAAGAACAAAAATTCTTCTCGGTGACTTCAACACACTCACCAGAGCTTACCACAGTGCTGATTGTGATACTGATCTCTCCCTTGTCTGCACGAAGGTCCAAATGTGCCCAAAGAAGTTTCATCGTGCTAAGCAACCTGCCAAATCCTGCATTTATACTGCCGCCACTGCCATCCCTGAAAAAGTCATGCTCTTCAAGGACATTCTGAGCACTAAACTTGAAGACTGCCAGTAGTCCAATACAGACGATCACTGGCAACATATAAGGGACACCACATACTGCAGGCGTTCGGTAAGAAGGAATTTAAAAGCCAGGATTGGTTCAACACAAAAATCGCAATCCTCAAACTTCTAATTGAAGAAAAGAGGAATGCACTCCTGAACTACCAGCACAAACCTTCACCAAGCTCCCTGGAAGCACTGTGCCAGGCAAGAAGCCATGCAAAAGAAGAATGTAAGAGCTGTGGTAACAAATACTGGATGAGTCTCTGTGCTGAGAACCAATCAGCTGCTGATAATCAAGAAGGCAATCAGACCAACACAGTCTAAGTGCGTCCCACTGAAGATGTCAACTGGGGAGATCATTAGCGACAATTCCAAACTGATGGAGTGCTGGGTGGAGCACCACGGTGAGCTCTATGGTGGCATGAACTATGTCTCACCCTCTGCTCTTGACAAGATTGAAAGGCTCCCCACATTGCTCCAGTTAGATGATGTTCCCACCAAGGAAGAACTCTCCAAGGCAATCATGGAGATATCATCTGGCAAGGCTCCTGGACAGGACCACTTCCCACAAGTGTTCAAATGTGGTAGAAGCCAGCTGCTTGACGCTCTCCACCAGCTGCTCTGCAAGCGCTGGGGGAAAGGATCAGTCCCACAAGAGATGAGAGATTCTAACATCATGACCCTGTATTAGAACAAAGTTGACTGCAGCGACCGCAATAACTATCGTGGTATCTCATTACTATGCACTGCTGGAAAGCTGTTTGCCCGAGTAGCACTCCATCGCCTACGAAAGCTTGCTGAGTTTTCCCCCCAAATTCCAATGTAGTTTTCGTTCCAAACGATCAACAGTGGATATGATCTCACTGAGTCAACTCCAGGGGAAGTGCAGAAAGCAACAACAATCCCTCTTCATCGCATTTATTGATCTAACAAAGGCATTTGACTTGGTCAGTACAGATGGTCTAATCAAGATCCTTCCATTAATTGGGTGCCCTCCAAAACTCCTAAGCTTTATAAAGTCATTCCATGATGGGACACAGGGGACTGTACAACACGATGGAAACATGTCTGAGGCATTCTGCCTAAACAGGGGCATGAAAGAAGGCTGAATATTGGCACACTCAACATCTTTTCAGTCCTCCTGAAACACACATTCGTGTCAGCTGACACTGGTATTCTGTTGCGTACTTGATCTGATGGGACACTTTTTAACCCTGCATGCCTTCGAGCTACGACCAAAGTTTGCAAAGTACTGCTGCGCGACTTACTCTTTGCTGATGATGATGCCCTTGTCGCACACAGTGAAGAAAAGCTTCAAACCCTTCTCAACTGGTTCTCAAATGTATGCAAGGATTTCAGGCTCAGCGACAGCCTGAAGAAGACGAAAGTAATGTGCCAAGGCTACGAAGCTAAGCCCACTTAAACCATCAAAGACTACACCTTGGATGCCATCCCACAGTTCACCTACCTTGACTCCACCATCTCTGACAATGCCTCTCTTGATGCGGAGCTGGGAGAAGGAATCAGAAAGGCTGCAAACAACATGGCAAAGCTCTCCTCTCGAGTATGGTAAAATAAGAAACTCACCACCCAGACTAATATAGCTGTCTATCGTGCCTGCATCGTGAGCACCTTACTTTACGGCAGTGAATCCTGGACTACTTATGCTGTACAGAAGTGTTTGCATACCTTCCATATAAGACCTATCTAGTTCCTGGAAGGACAAGGTCTCCAACATAGCCATTTCCCATATTCCCTCGATGTACACCCTCCTCAGGCAACGTACACTGAGGTGGTTGGGTCATGTACGCCAAATGGAAGAGTGCCGAATTCCTGAGGACCTCCTGTATGGGGAGTCGGAACTTGGGTCGAGGCCTATTGGCAGATTTAAGCTGCGCTTCAGGGATGTCTGCAAGAGAGATATACGTGCGATCAGTCTACCAACTGACAACAGGGAAGCATTTGCAGAAGATCATTGCAAATGGAAGACCATGTGCAGTCAGGCACTTCATGCAGGGGAGATAAAGCTCAATGCCGAAGCCAAAGCAAAGAGAGAGAAGAGGAAGGCTGCTGCAAAGGAAACAGCACTGGCACCAGTGGAATTGAGCTTTATCTGTATGGTCTGTGGCCGTGTCTGCTGATCTAGAATAGGTTTGTACAGTCACCAGAGAAAATGTTTGCAGTTGCACTAAGTTATGGACCCACATGTCCGACAACTGCCTTTGATGGTTTTAGGTCATCCAACAGCAGAGTAGCCGAGGGCCATGAGGACAGGGCCAACGAGCTGAACTTGTTTTTTTAACAGATTCGACACTGCTGCTACTGTTCAGCCCCCTTCTAACTTGTCAGGAGAAAGCCTGAAACCCACTGCCACGCCACTCTCTCCTTATTGCACCTCTGCCTCCTGTGATAGACTTAACACCCCTCCCCAACCTGTCAACTTCACCTATGACCAGGCTCTGTGGAGTCTTACATAACGTCTTCATGATGAACCTGACTCTACAGAGGATCCCAGTACTGTGGAAGACATCATGCCTTATTCCTGTACCAAAGATATCACATCCCAGTGGACCCCAGGATTACACACATGTGGCACTGACTTCATAAGACCCTCCAGAGACTCAGCCCAGATCAGCTCCAACCCATGGTTAGACCACATCTGGACACCCTTCAGTTTGCTTACCAGCCTCGTCTCGGAGTCAAGGACGTCATCATCTACCTGCTTAACCATGTCTACACCCACCTGGACCAGCGGGCGAGCACTGTGAGGGTCATATTTTTTTTACTTTTCCAGTGCATTCAACACCACCAGGCCGACACTCCTGAGTGAGAAGCTGACAGCGATACATATGGATGCCTCTCTTGTGTCCTGGATTGTGGACTACCTGACTGAAAGACCACAGTATGTCGTCCTCTCCTTTCCTCTTCACCCTTTACACAACAGACTTCAGCTACTGCACTGAGACCTGCATTCAGAAGTATTCAGAAGTATTCTGATGACTCTGCTGTAGTTGGATGTATCTGTAGAGGTGAGGTGACAGAATATCATGCTGCTGTGTATTCCTTCATCACATGGTGTGAGCAGAATCATCTGCATTAGAAGCTGACATTTTTTCGGGAATCCCACAGGTCACGGGATTCCCACGAGATTATAGTCAACTTTACTATTAATCATGTGATTGGGATGGTACTGGATAAAAAAGTTAATGGGAGCAGGAATAGGACAAAAAACATAGGACAGGCGCCACCATTTTGTAGTTTTCTTTCAATAAGCCTACACTGTGACGAAAGTCAAAAGAACTACATGGCCCAGAAGTCCAGGCCCGTAGCGAGGGGGGTTTTGGGGGGTTCGAACGAACCGCCCAAAATTCCGCCAAAAGGTCTGCCTAGATGACCCTACATTTTTTTATATATATATATATATCCCCATCCCATTTGATTTATATTTGGTCCAGATTTTAGACACAGCTGACTGGGAACAACCAACATCTTTTGCAACATTCCGGGAAGATTTAACTTCTTCAAGAAGTTTTGTAATCCTCTCCTTTGTTTCAACTGACATCTCTCGTGGTGCAGCCATGATTTATATCAATCAGCTCGGTTCAACAGCTCACTAAGATGTGCAAGCGCTCTTTATCTGCAGACTAATTAGCAGATGCAGGTTGTTTGTGTTAAAACTGCAAAGTACATGGTGAAACCATGATATTTTCCTCAGAATTGAGGAAATACATATATATATATATATATATATATATATAT